>JAQQSU010019655.1:0-10211 GCA_028627135.1 Pseudochirops cupreus
TAGATCATAGCAGCTGTCTGGGAGCTGCTACCTACTTATCAATATGAGAGTATACAAAATATTTAGGGTTTAAAAACTAAGTGGTTTTGAGTCTTTTTGTACAAAATGACTAATATGGAAATGTTTTACATGATTACACATGTATAACCTATATCTGATTGGTTACCATCTCAGGGAGGTAGGGGGAGGAGAGGGAAGGAAGGATAGAATTTAGAATTCAAAACTTTTAAAATAATGTTAAAAATTGTTTTTATATTTAATTATGGGAAAATAATTTTTTTTTAAAACTGAGCTGTTTGGTAGTTATTGGGCAAATAACATCACTCAGCTTATACAGATTAAAAATGAGTAGTTTACAGAATGCATACCATAGCCTAAAGAGAAGTCTCTGACAGAAGGAGCCAACTCCTTCAACTAGGAAGAAGAGACTAGAGAAAAAAATTAAGCCTAAAAATGTTAACTTCTAAAGCATTTGACATCTGGGGCTCAAAGTATCCTGTTGGGGAAATAAGAAGTATAAGTAGCCTAGACTCCAAGAGAATAAAATAAACTTCAGACTTTCCACTGGTCCTAGAGCAGGTTTTTTTGGGGTTTTTTTGGCCCTTTAGATTGAGGGAATATGGCAACATCCTTTCTTTCCTTGAGGCAGAAACATCTTCCTCATCTGAAGAATTTCATATGAGCTAGATGCTGGAACATCCAGTTGACCAGCATCCAGCAGAACTACATCCAGCAAAACTCCACATCCAACAAAGGCAGCATCTGGAGGAGAGTATGAGACCAGCAGGGACCAAGTTTGGAAGGAAATTTGTAATGGCATCACTAGAAAATATCAGCTGCCATGCAAAATTAGAGCATACTGCCTCTCCATTATCTTATTTCCTTCTTGCATATGTGTGCTCCCCTCCACACATGCAACCTAGACACACACATTGACTACATGCAGGCCTTTTCCACACATGTGTTCACTGATGTACATATTTTTGAGAGGGTGAATCCTATATTTATAAAGGAAATGATTTGTTGCTACTTTTCTTATTATGCCATTTAATTGTCTTCGCTTTGAACTGAGTCCTTTGTATAGCATATTAGTGAGGGGCTATGAGCTAGGATTATCAGGGCGGAGGCCCACAGAGTATTATATAGCCAGCTATTGCGGCACCTGAAAGTTGAAAAGTGAACCTGAGTGTTATACCCACCTCACTGAAGTCATAGGCCCATTGAAGTATTGAGTTTGGCACAATTTATTAGAATGTAAGTTTCTGGAGAGTTGGCATTGTTTTATTCTTTGTCTCCCTAGCACCTACACAGTGCCTGACATAGTGCTTAAGAAATCCTCCTGATTGATTTCCATTCAATAAGTAGTTCTTTCATCCAACCTCTGCATCAAAATGACTTTCGTCAATCTCTACCACTAAAGATAAACTTACAGTAATACTTAAAAAGTGTGTACCCAATTTATGAATATGACAGATATTTTGTTCCTTCATCTTTGGCATTCCTTTATTGACACAGACTGTCTCCAAACTTAGTCTGTCTGTACTGTTTCAAATAAAATTTGCTGTGCCTAGACGGTACAAGTCAAACTTTTTCTAATAAGTAAAGGCAGACAGGGACAAGAGCAAATTGACAAAACCGTCCTTTAGTTAGTTAGCAAGATTTTGTCCGCAAACTCTTACGAATTAAGAAGCAGAGAAAGTTCCTTAATTGTAAAACCACATTGCAGATCATAGTCTGGAAAGGCAGGACCCAGAATTTAAATAGCTTTACATAGCACTTAGTTCAGCGCCTACCACACATGAATATGCTTTTAGAGATAGGGACTACATCTTTAATGTCTTTGGTATAAGGAGCTTCCTCCATCCAATTCAATCCAATAAACATTTATTAAGTGCCCACTATGTGCCAGGTGCTATATAGGGATACAATTAATAGAATCTCTGCCTCCAAGGAGCTTACAATCTACAACACACAGCAAGAGAAGAAAGTTGGGAGGGAGAGGTAGGGGATATTTTGTTTGGCGTAGTTGAAACCAGACAGAGCAGCAGATAAAAAGTAGGTAAGCTGAGTGTCCAGTTTCTACCTTCTGTAAAGGAAGAGATTGGGAGGAGTTTGGTGTTGCAATCAGAGAAGAAAGGAGACTGAGGAAAGTGGTGCCAATCTGGGCTTTAGTTAACAGTATGCAAGTGAATATCTTCTATTAATGCAGGTGAACATCTTCTCTTCAAATTAGAATCTTAGAAAAGCAATTAACAAAAAAAAAAAAAAGAAAAACAATTAACAAACTTTTTGGTCTCAGGACTCCTTTGCATTCTTAAAAATACTGGGAACCTCAAAGAGCTTTTGTTCATGTGAGTTATATCTATTGATTTTTACTGTATTAGAAACCAAAATGTGTTAGCACTATTATGAAGATAGTTTGGACCTTTGGACTCCCTGAAAGGGTCTTGATGACTCTCAGAGGTCACCCAACTATACTTTGAGAGCTGTTGTCTTCTTAGAGAATCACATAGAACCCAGAGAGATTAAATGCCTTGACCAGGGTCTCAAAGCTAGTCAGAAACAAAACTTGAATCTGTATCTTCCTGGCTCTGAGAATGGTTCTCTATCCATGCTACCTCTCATGGATAACAAAAAAGGCATGTACTTGGATTTCTTCCTTGGAGTTCCTGAATTCAGTGTTGTCATAATTTCATCTTTCCAATATGCCCATTACCTTTCATTTCAACCCCTTCTCTGCCTCTCCCCTTTTCTGTTTTTCTTTAGGACCAAAATTATACACAGGACTACAGAGCAAAATCAAGATTCCCTTGTTTATTTTCTTCTATACACTGACGTACTTCAGGCAGGAGGGAGTCTGTTTATTTTCTTTCTTTCATCTTCTTGACCCAGGAAGTCTTTGAGATATTTATCATTTGCACTTACTTTTTTTTAGATACAGATAATATTGGAAGTCTGGCTACTTAAGATGAATAAAGATCTGTGTCGTCTGAGTAGAAAAATGTGATTTTAAACTTTCTCTTCCTTTACCTTCTTGGGAGAATGGAGGTGGGGAAAATATGTTTTGAGGCCTAATATATATTTGATACCATCAATAAATTAATCATGAAATATTTATTAAGGGCTTTTGCTGTTGCTGTCCTTCATTCTTTTTTTTTTTTTTGCTTTTTTTGTAGGGGCAGTTGGGGTTAAGTGACTTGCCCAAGGTCACACAACTAGTAAGTGTTAAGTGTCTGAGGCTGGATTTGAACTCAGGTCCTCCCAACTGCAGGGCTGGTGCTCTATTCACTGCACCACCTAGCCGCCCCTGTTGTCTTTCATTCTTGAAGAGGATCAAAATGATATCACTATGTTAGAGTCGAGTTATAGTGTGTCTGACTGTGGCTGATCAGCAGATATGAGCTTGGAATGCTCTACCACAGGTCAGGCATGAATAATCCATGTGAACATTTGGGATAGATACTCTAAATTTTCACATCTCACATTTCTTTTGAGCTGCTTTGATTTTGCTTTGCTCATAGAGCACAGTACCTTCTCTGATGAGGGCACACCATGCTTGGTGGTCCTGTGTTGGTATCTCCTATGTCGTGAAATCAATTCCAAAGTTCTTAAGAGAGACCTTGAGAGTTTTCTTGTATCACTTTTTCTGACCACGATGTGAGTGCTTGCCTTCCGGGAGTTCTCCATAAAATAGTCTTTTAGGTAAGCGTATATTTGACATTCCAACAACCCAGTCAGTCCATCAGAGCTGTGCTCTCTGCAGTAGAGTTTGAGTGCTTGGCAATTTAGTTCAAGAAACGACCTCAGTGTTTGGTATCTCATCCTGCCAGGTGATCTTCAGAAGCTTCTTAAGACAATTCAGTTTCCTGGCATGGCACTGGTAGACTGTTCAGGTTTCACAAGCATACAACAGTGACATCAGCACAATGGTTCTGTAGACCTTCAGTTTGTAGTCAGTCTCTCCCACACTTTCCTTCAGAGCCTCCCATACACTGAGTTAGCTCTGGCAATGTATGCATCAACCTCATTATCAATCTGTACATCCCTAGAAAGTATACTGCCAAGTTAAGTGAATGTATCCACAGTATTCAAAATTTTTCCATTTACTGTAACCAATGATTCCATACATGGATTGTGTGTGCTGGCTGGTAGAGCACCTGTGTTTTCTTGGTATTGTTAGGCAAAAATTAGCACAAATAGCAGAGAGCCGATCCATACTTTGTTGCATCTCAGCCTCAGAGGCTGCATTGAGTGCACAATCATCTGCAAACAGAAAATCATGCACCGATACTCCCTGCACTTTAGTCTTGACCTGTAGTCTTTTTCATGTTGAATAATTTACCATCAGTGCAGTAGTTAAATGTGATGCTATGTTCATCTCCAACAAAGGCATTGACAAAATGGCTGAAAACATACTAAAAAGCTTAGAAACTAGCACACAGCCTTGTCTCACTCCATTGATGACTGGGAAAGCATGAGAGCATAATCCATTATCCAGAACCCAGGCAAGCAAGCTGTCTTGAAATTGATGTGCAATACTGATGAACTTCTCCAGGCAACCAGCTTTTGACATAATTTTCCATAAGCCCTAATGACTAACAGTGTCAAAGGCCTTGGTCAGATCTACAAATATTGTGTACAGACCTCTATTCTGCTCCTGGCATTTCTCCTGGACGTGTTTGGTAGCAAATAACATATTGACCATTCCTCTGCCCTTTTTGAAGCCACACTGACTCTCAGGTAGATGATCATCTTCCAGATGAAGGATCAGCCTATCAAGGAGGACTCTGACAAGAATCTTGCTAGCAAGGACTAAGAGAAAGAGAGAGAGAGAGAGAGAGAGAGAGTGAAAGAGAGAGAGAGAGAGAGAGAGTGAGAGAGAGAGAGAGAGAGAGAGTGATCCCCTTATGATTGTCACAGGACAATCTATTACTTTACCTTTATAGAGATGAACAATGCAGCTGTCCTTGAACTTCTGGGGGAATAATCTCCTCTTGCCATATGACTTGGAAAATTTCAGTCAGCTTTTGGACTCTCCCACCTCAGTTGGAATAGAATCAGTACCAGGTGCTTTACCACCGAAGAGGAGCCTAATGGTATTCAGAATCTCTTCTTCAGCTGGAAATTTGGCTAGAGAAAGACTGACTTCAACCTGAGGTAAATGGTCAGTGGCTTCAGCATTGATTGATTATGGTCTGTTGAGAACACTATGGAAGTGTTCAGCCCATCTCTCCAGGATCATGTCCTTATCACTAATCATTGTGGCTCTAACAGTACTGAGTAGCTGAAATGCACCATAGGTCTTTGGCTCATAAACTTCTTTCAGGCTATCATAAAAGTGTAAAGCTGACTACTATGTGGCGGGTACTGTCCTAAGTGCTAGAGAGACAAATAGAAAGAAGCAATTTTTACTTTCAAAGAACTTACATAGAATATGGATAAATGAAATGCAGGATTATTCAAAATGGTAATTTCGAAGGCTTTGTCTGTGAGATCTTGCCAAATTTTAAACCACAGTACACAGGGACAGATTGTAGTAATCTTTCATTTTCCTTCCATTGGCTCCTCTCAGTAGAGTTCTGATAAGCTGTGAAATTGCCCCAAAATAAAGAGGATAAGAAGAGGGGCTCAAATGGTCTAGAAACCAAATGGCCAACATCTGAAAAAATTCCAGAGGTTTTATGCATTTAGATTATTTTGGTTTGGGTGAAAGGAAAACTTGCTTTTTTCTCTTATACAGCCTTCATGGCACCTGGGTTGGTGACCTAGAGGTTCACTGATTTAATCTTAATAGAATGCAAGTTTCCTGAGGACAGGAACTGTTTTGCTTTTGTCTTTGTATCCCCAAAGGCTAGTACAGTGCCCTGCACATTGTAAGT
Organism: Pseudochirops cupreus; assembly: GCA_028627135.1. Taxonomy (NCBI): domain Eukaryota; kingdom Metazoa; phylum Chordata; class Mammalia; order Diprotodontia; family Pseudocheiridae; genus Pseudochirops; species Pseudochirops cupreus. Next base: position 5,880 of record JAQQSU010019655.1, read on the forward strand.
GTTTAATAAATGCTTATTGAATGAAGTTTGAGATTGTCACCATATATTACTAGTGGAAAATCGAATCATTCCTATGACTTTCTCTATGGTTTGAGGTCAGGCCTGGATTTCCTGGAGCAATCTGTCTAAGCACCCACGGCTTGTTGTGGAGTGAGGAAATTAGAAAATAAGATTAAATCTCCATGGTTTTCTAATAACATTCCTCAGGCTTCCGGAAGGCATCTCTGTTTCTTTGTCTTGAGAGAAGGGTAGTGTTGAACAAAATGATCTATTTGGTTCCTTGCAGCTCCTGAGGATTCTACCATCATTAGTGGGATAGTCCATTGTCCTGGACTTGAAGTCAGCAAGACCTAGGTTCAGATTCTACCTCCTGTGACCATTGCTAACAAATTATTAAATAGCTATCTGAGCCTCTGTTTTCCCATATGTAAAGTGGAGCTATTAAAAACTGTGTGATCTACATCACAGGGTTGTAGGTAATAAAAGATACTGGAAATAAAACACTTTGCATACCTTAAAGTATTATCTAAATGCCAATTATTAATATTACTACCTATAGTGATTCTGGAAAGGAAATATAGTTATAATAGATAGGCTTAACTATTGCCTAATCTAATCTAATTATTTCTAAGCCCAATCCCAACACTGCACCAGAACTAGTATTCCAATGCATGAAAAAGAATATAGAAGATGTCGTTGGCTAAAATTCAGAAATCAGCATGGTACCAGAGCCAGAAGCAGTAATGTCTCTTAGTTCTGTACCATGATGAAAATGATAACACTCATCCACACTGTCTATCTTTCTGGGCATGTTCTCTGGCTGTGTGAACTCTTCGTCCCTTTCCCCCTCCCCCACTTTATTAACATCTGAAGATAGCTTTGTCTATCTGAGTGAGCAGCACAGTCTTGGCTACCGGGCATGTGTTCCTAGAGTAGTACTGTATGTCTTGTCTTTGTCCTAGAGAGGATGTGTTCATCAGCAAGGCTGCACATAATTACCACTGGGGCCCAGTTCAGAAACCTCATCATCCCTGAGCAAGATTCAGGGATAAAGGACTGATTAGAAAAGATTAAGAGCTAGATACAGCTGTCTCCTATCCTTGATCATTAGACATTAACTAATTAGTGTGATTTCCTTTTGTGCAGTATACAGTCACTGGGGAAAAAATCCTGTCTTCTTGACATGAGAGAAGTGCCATCTCCTAATGAATGTCTGCTCTGTGGTGTTCTCTATGCTACCAGCACAATACCTTTTGCTGTGAGATTTCTAACAACTGTGATTTTTTTTATTACAGTAGATGTTTTATTATATTCATTCTAAAAATAATTATGAATAGAATTTCTATTTCAATCCCTTCCCATATTTCTCTACTCTTTGTCTGGATTCTGATCAAATTATTTACATTACAATGCATAAATCATTCTCTGGTTGAAATAAACATTACCCTTTGATGATGGGGTATAGTCACCATATGACTGCTTTCCTTAAGTGACATTTGAAAGAAGATGTGAATTTAAATGAATGCATCCACCTACCAGTACATCTATACAGAGGTGACTTGTAGATGTCTTCCTAAAATAGAGAAGGGAAATAATTCAAAATATTTTAAGTAGAAAATACACAAAACCTCAAAATTTTAAATCATCAGAATAATTCCCAGATATCTCCAATAAACAATTTTTCTTTCTTCTTTTTTGTCTGTTTCCTGTAACTTTTTTTTCTTCATTCTGTTTCTTTGCTAGAAATCAACACTTTGGTCATAACATACGAATGTTAATGTGATAAAGGAGGGAAATAAATACCAAGTGCCTACTATGTGCTAAGTGCTTTTACAAATATCTCGTTTGATCCTCACAGCAACCCTGGAGGTAAGCGCTATACATTAAACATTAGAGAAATTGAACAATGTGCTAACAGTAATTTAATTTTGTGATGGTTTTCCATTATGAATATCATGCCCAAAAGGTAGTACAAATATTGAAGTTTAGAATTACACATGAGTTTAGTGTAATAGGTTTTCTAATGAGTTGGTTCAATTTAAACTAGGTGGTGTAGAGCTGGAATTATGGTCAGGAAGACTTGAATTCAAACCCTACCTCCAACAATCAGTAGCTGTGTGACCCTGGGCAAGCCACTTGACTTTTCTCAGCTTCCGTTTCCTCATCTGTAAAAAGATGATGATAATAAGAGCACCTATGGCTCAGGATTATTGTGATAATCAAGTGAGATCGCACTTAGAAAATGTTTTGTAAACCTCAGAGTGCTGTGTTAGTATTGTTATTAATTCAATAAGCATTTATTAAGTGTCTAATGTGTGCCAGTCACTCTGCTAGGTGCTAAAGTACAAAAACTAAAACAAAACAGTCCCTGCCTTCAAGGAGCTTACATTCTGACCTTCAATCCTGATGTCCAAATATTTTCAACGAAAATAACCATTATCAACAAGAAAAAAAAGTCTTTGCTGCCACTAGAGGTCACTAAAACTAGATTTTAGAACAAATCTAGGACATCTTTCCCTAAAATAACAACCATTTCAATCTTCTATCAGAGAGTCATTTTTAAGCCATACTTAATTATGTCCTTATTAGAATCAAGATTTTGTCAAATATGGAAGCCAACTTCCTATCCAATGCAAGAATCCTTTCTCTAACATGTCTGAAATGAGAACTTCAATTTGCATCATCCCTTTCTCTGAGAGTAGGGTAAATATTCTCTTCCCTCTCTTTATGTGCCACCCATAGCTGCGTTAAGAAAATATTGAAGTTTAGAACTGCACATGAGTTTAGTGTAATGGGTTTTCTAATGAGTTGGTTCAATTTAAACTAGGTGGTGTAGAGCTGGAATTATGGTCAGGAAGACCTGAATTCATCCTCTGTGTTAAGAAAACTTAATATAAGAGTTCCATGATCAGGCCAAAAATTGTCAAAACACCTTTTTGAACAGAACTTAACTTTTTTTTTTTTACCAGATATGTGTGTTCATTAGTCATAGAGACTCCCAGAGAGAAACTTCCTCAGTTAATGCCAATTGACGGCAAAATTCCTTTTTAAGGAACTTACAGTCTTAGTGAGATGTATAGGACACTGAGACATTAAATGGCTTGATCTGGATAATAAAGGCAGCATGTGTCCAGAGGAGGACTTGAACCCATGTCGCCCTGGTTCTAAGGCCAGCTCTCTGTCTACTCCAACATGCTGCCTTCAAAACAGTCTGCTAGCTAACAACAACAACAAAAAGAAGATTTTTTAAAAAAAGATCTTCACTGGATTATCCTCCCTGTTTTAACTGCCATTCTACTTCCTTCTTTTCTTTCTTCTCTATAGTCCTTATTTATATCAGTAAAAGGACCATTCTCTCAATCCTAGAATATAAAAATAATTTAACTTATTTTTTCAATCAACAAAAATCTGATTCCTCTCCATCCTACCTCCTCTGCTACAAAGATCAAAAGTTTAAAATTTAAAATGACCAGGGGGCGGAGCCAAGATGGCAGCATAGCAGCAGCAACATATCACAGCTCTCACATAGCCACCCCAAATTACCCATAAAATAGGACTCTAAACTAATCCTAGAACTCCAAAATGCACATAAATATACCTTCCACTAAAGTCAGCTCAGCTACGAGGAACCATATCAGCACTGCGAACCGAAAACCAGCCTGGCCTGAAGCCCTGGCTGAGCCCTGGGGGTGGCTGGATTGGAGGAGCTGAGGTGCCTTGCATTAGCAGCAGCTGCAAGCAGCAGACAGAACTAGGTCAGTGGGACTTGCGAAAAGAGGAAAGAAAAGCGACGGGCCAAAATGCCTCCAGGGCGGGAAAGCAAAAGGCAGAGGTTTTGCACCTGCCTCCAAGTTGCAGCTTACACGCCCGCGGCCTGCAGACAGCAGGGGGACTAAGCGATTGTTCAGAGGCCAGTGCTCTCGGGTTGAATGGCCTGGATCCAGATCACAGTCTTGGGCTTTTGGTCCTGGAGTCTTCATTATCCAGTGAGCCGGAAGTAAGTAGGAAAGGGTCCCAGCACCTTCCTGAGAGCTATGGCAGCCAGGAAGCCCCCAGCAATTTGGGACAGAGCGTTCCCTTCTGCAAGCAGAGCCCCACAGAGATTTTTAAAAAAATCACAGACTGACCAACCATGAGTAAGAATAAGCATAAGAAGCAAAGTAAGAACTGCAACCAAACCCTAGATTCCTTCTTTGGGAAAAAGAAGGATCATGACAAAGAGAGGGAGGAGGAGAGTGCAGCCAGAGCACCCCCACCAGGGGCCTCCAATAAACATGAAGAATGCCTTAAAGCTAGAGATGAGCTGAAGAAGGACTTTGAAAACCAAATTAG
>JAQQSU010019656.1:0-10211 GCA_028627135.1 Pseudochirops cupreus
TTTTTCTAAGAGTCAAGAGATTTGGGTACTTAGTACTTTTCTGTCTTTAGCTGTGTGACCTTGGGCACATTACTTAACTTTTGGATCTTGTTTTCCTAATCTGTAAAATCAGTGACCTCCTGTGACCTTTTTAATCCTTGTATTCTAGGTTTCAAGGTCACACTCTTTCCATTGTTGTACTGTGTAGTATCCACTTTTTTACTGAGAACTTTTGAGATTTTCCTGGTATTTAAGCTCAGAATTTACTTCTCTGCTTCTGGATGGTAGCTTCCTTGAGAGCAGCATTTATATCTGTCTTGTCTTTGTATTCTCAGTGCCTAACCACATAAATATTTATTGAATTAAATACAGTGCTTTTCAAATCCTAGGTTGCACAATAGAGGGTGTGCTCGACGTGATATTAAGAAAAAAAGTTCAAATCCTGCTTCAGGCCCTTACAAACCGTGGCACCCTGGGAAAGTCACTTAACTTTTCTTCAGCCTCTATTTCCTTGTCTATAAAATGGGGATAATAAAATAGTATTTACTTTACAGGTGGTTGTAAGGATCAAATTTATTATCTTTGTCTGCTTATCCATGCAGATGTGTGTGTGTCTATCCTTTTGCAGACCTGAGAATGCTGTATATGAGTTAGTTATTACTATTATTATAATAAATGTCTTATTTTTAAGAACTCTCCTGTAAAGTAGGCATATGATGATGAAAGGACTTTGTTTCTCTCACTCCACCCCCTTTGTTTTTGAGAATTTAAAGAGTAGTTGTAAGTTGTATTTGTGGTAACTACTATAAAAAGGGACACTGTTATTTCTCAAATTTGGCATCTATATAGTCATTTCTGGGAAACTGATTAAAGAGAATATGATCTAAGTTGAAGAAATGAAGATCCAGAAAGTCTTTAAATACATCATCCCTCACTTTCATCCTTTAGGTAGCTTTTTTTCAGTTGTAACCACTATATACTTTTTTATTTTTTGGTCAGGTTTTAATTTGTAAAATAAATTGAATGGGTCAAAAAAACCTGTCCTTTGTGTAGATTTTTAAAATTTTTAAATAATATGCTTTTTTGACAATTTGGTGGAATGGAGAAGGCATTGGACTAGAATTCAGAAACCCTTTGTTCAAATCTTGGCTCTTCTGCCTATTAACTATATGACTTTAGGAAAGTTCTTTTCATCTTTCAGAATCTCAGTTTCCTCTTCTGTCAGATGGGGTTAATAATACTTGCATTACCTACTTCAGAGGATTGTTGTGAGGAAAGTATTGTTAAACCATTAAGCACTGTATAAATATGTTCTTTTATCTTTATTTTATCCAAGATCTTATTTCTCTGTCTGCGTTCCAAATAGTCATGACCCTGTTTCTCCATATGATTCATAGAATTTACAGCTGTTAGGAACCATAAGGTTCACTTAACCTAACCCTTTCATCTTTTAGTGGAGGAAACTGAAGCCCAGAGAGATTATCTTGTCTATGGTATACAAATAGTAAAGTTCCTTCTCTCTCTCTCTCTCTCTCTCTCTCTCTCTCTCTCTCTCTCTCTCACATTCCTTTGGGCAACTTTATTTCTCTTTTATTAATGAAAGAAAACACCATTGACAGTAAATAGTTAAATGATTTGCTTCCCAGCTAACAAGATTTTCTTGGATTATATGATGCTAAAGGATGTCTTTAATCAAGGGATAAGCTTATTGCCTAATTTAAAATGGATAGCTAGGAATGCTAAGCTAACTGTCTAATCAGAATAGAGCCTTCCGGAAAAGAGGTAAAGTGCTGTGTGTAGGGAGAGACATTTTAGTGAGAATTATTACAGCCTGCACACTTAACACGTGTCTTTGCATTCTGTAATTCTGCTAATCACTTCTAGACAAGTGTGGTAGAAGATTTTTTTTTTTTAAGCTAGGTGGTTCAGTGAATAGACTTCTGACCTTGGACCAGAGTTCAAATCATCCCTCACTTAACTATCTTAGCTTCAGCTTCCTCATTTGTGAAATGAGGATAATAATACAACCAATTTTACAGGGTTTTCGGTAAGGGTCAAATGAGATAGCACATGTAATGTAAAGCATTTTGCAAACCTTGAAGGAATATATAAATACTATTTTATTATTATTAAATACGATCTTCATTTGTTACTCTAGGTAATGTCAGGAGTTACAGCAATGATGTACTTTGGGTGAAATCATCTAATCATCTGTATCTTAATACAGATCATGAGGTTTAGGACTTAAATCCAGTCCAGTAAAGGTGAAAGGATGATTGGATAAAATATCTACCAGACATAACTTCATGCCTTTGGCTATCGAGGTAACAGGTTCTGAGCTTGGTGCTGCTTTCTCTTTCAGCCCTCAAAATGGAGGATTGATATTACAGTGGTAACTGATGAAGAGAAGAGTGAACATAACATAGTTCTCGTAGAAGTCAGCTAGTTGCAAAAAAAGCCCCCAAAACATGCAAAGTACTGTACATGGAGTAGTGCTGAAAATAACCACTGTGGAATAAAACTGTTGACTCCATTTTAATACAAGTTGACAAAGGAAAACTAGAAATGATCTCCTACTACTGTCACATCCCAGGCTACTGACAACGGGAACCCCAGAAATCTGGATCAGTAAGCAGAAAGAATAGGGAATAGCAAAGAATAACGTGTGTGTGTTTCAGAAAGGGAGCATGTTTTAGTAGTAAAAATCTGATTGACTGGCCAAAGATTTTCTCTTTTTCCATTATAGTTTGTGAACTGGTTATTGGGAAACATTGAGGTACAATCTGCTCTAAAGAATAAGCAATAAATGAAAATTATGATATGTGAAATGGTTAAAAAAGACTAAATTAGGTGTCAGTATTCTGCATTGTACTTTGTACCTAGAAGGTACTTAAAGCTTATATACATGAATGGGACTCATCTGTACCAGATGTCCCAAAAGCTGTAGTGTAGTTTTAAGCCATTAAAACTCCATGAAGATAAGAAGCATATATAGTTCCCATTGTTAGGTCTTTGAAGCACAGGAATTGGAAACAAAAATTGAAACATTCTTCATTTTTCTATTTATTATTAATGACTTTGGTATATGCCTTTAATCACCATTAGCCAACTTTTGAGTAATTGCTATGTGTCACATGATTGGGAATGCAGAAAGATGAGCTTACAGTGGAGATAGAACCTATGTAAAAAGAGAAATAAGAAGGCCGGGTACTACAAGAAATAAATGTTGCGTAGTCCTTAAAATGTTAGGTCCTTTTCAACTCCAAGGTTAAAAGAAGACAAGGTAGGGGCGGCTAGGTTGGGAATACAGCACCGGCCCTGAAGTCAAGAGGACCTGAGTTCAAATCTCACCTCAGACACTTAACACTAGCCATGTGACCTTGGGCAAGTCACTTAATCCCAGTTGCCCTGCCCTGCCCTCTCCAAAAAGCAAAAAAAAAAAGAGAGAGAGAGAGAGAGAGAGAGAGAAGGAATTGTTGATTATAGATGAGAGAAGATGATAAAGGATTTTTGACTAACATTTCATAATAGAATGATCTGCCATGGTCATAGTGTGCAACCCATCTTGTAACCAGTGCTACAGTTGTTCATTTCAACAAACTTTTAAATTAGGGGTACAAAGATGCAAGGACTACAGAGAGATGACAGACCCTTTTCTCCAAGTACTTTTAATCCAATGGCGGGGAAGAGACATAATAATAAAAACCTTAATACTTCAGTGAATCCATGATCTCACAGGAGTAGGTACTCCTTCCACCAGCATAAACTGAAATCTTTTCGTACTATGTAGATATTGTCCATCTTCTTTCATAAATTCTCCATATTGGATATCTACAATGTAGTGGAAGCCTTCCTGTAACATTTAATATTTTATAGCTATCAGTATGCCACTTGGGCTGTCCATCTGTTATCCTGTGCTACATAACCTGCCACTCTTTTTTCCTGGTCATGTGTGTCCTTTTATGCCACTTCTCTTGTGCAAAACTTAACATGTCTTTGAAAGACATCTCATTACATAAATAACTGGTTTAAGGAAGGTTGTGAGCAAAGAAGCAGATGTTTAGGTAAGATTCTGTGCTGTGATATATTTGGGGAGTGATACTTTTGTGGTAAATCTCATTGTCTTTTGGCAAAGTCTAAGTTGCTCTATGGTGTTAACTAAAGTGAAGCACAGTACCTGCCATATAGTAGGCATTTAATTATTTCTTTGCTTGTTTGCTTCCTACCTTCCTATGTGCCCTGGAAAGGTAAAGCAAATAAGTGCTGATTTAATTTATTTTAGTTCCTCTCCTTATTGCCACATTGGCAGAAAAATGACCCATTTCAGTGAAATGGGCAGGCCAACACATTATTAAAAGTAGAAGAGCATTGCAACAAGTAAAATTAACAGTACCTTATAGAGAGTCATTTTCATTCTTTCAGATCTACCATCTTTATTAACTTAGATAGATTAACAGGATTTCAGAGCTAGGAGGAATCTTAGGAAAATAAAGCCTTTCCATTTTACAGATCAGGGAATTAGGGCCCAGAAAAAAAGGGGATTCATAGCAACAAGCATTTATTGCTATGTGCCAGGCAAAAATTAAAAACAGATTCTGCCCTCATAGAACTTACATTCTAATGGGGAAAGACAACAGGGATCTGAAAAGGTAGAAGAGGAACTATTCACAAAAGGGCATAGTATTGAAGTCCAGAGAATGAATGAATGGTCCTTCCTCATTAAGAGGTTTAGGGAAGGCTGAAGGGATTCAGGAAGAAGGGAGCTGGGTTATGGATAATGTCCCATGGATATAGATCAGAGAATGAAGGATAGCTGGCCTGGGCCCTTCCTAAAAATGAACCTCTGGGCAGTGTGGTTAAGATAGGAAGTAACTTGCTCACAGCTACAAAGTGAATTTGTGCCAAACTAGAACCAGAACTCAGGTGTTCTGATTCCCATATCAGCCCTTTATTCTTAGAGAACAGGGCTTCTTCTAAGCCCTTTTGAGGTCTTGGCCCATGTGGCAGCCTGGTGAAGTCTATGGGCATTCTTTTCAGAAGAATAGGTTTAAATGCTTAAAACCATATGTTTAGGCTTACAAAGGAAACTAATTATTTGAAAATACAGTTGTCAAACTTTTTTTTTTTTAAGTTTGAAGACCCATATTAAGGATTCCTGTTTTCTCTATTGGTGTGGCCACTTAAAAATTTTTTTTCCTTTTTTTTTTTGAAAGAAGAATCATGAAAATAGCTCTCATTATATAACATTTTTTTTTCCTTTCAAAGTTAGTTTCAGGAAAGAGTAGAAAATTGAACATATGCTCCCTTTTATCCTCATTGTAACTTATCATATAATTAACTATTTATTGAGCTTCCCCTGTGTTCCTGGCATGGTAGATACAAAGTCCAAGATATACCACCTGATGTACTGCAAAGAACACTGGATTTGGAGTCAGCTGACCTGGGTTCAGAGCTAGACTTTACTTCTTACTCTCTTTGTGACCTTGGACAAGTCGTAGAATCTTCCCTTGAGCCTATTTAGCTGTTGTGGAAGCCATATATACAAAGATTATAGCAATGTGAAGGAAAAGAACCAGAAAAGGAAGGTGAATTCTGTTCAATGACTAAGGTAGGTTCTAGAGAAATGTTGAGAAAATATACCTAAGAAATCCTTGTTGATTGGCCTTGTATGGGGTACGGGGACCCCCAAAATCCCCTACCCAAGAAAAATGAAAAGTCAGAGGCATCTTGAGGGAGGAACAGGAAGTTTTATTCTCTTCCCCCACAGGGTGGGGATGGAGAGGAGGGGTTTACAAAAGACAGAACAAGAATTTATACCCTAAGGCAGTCAAACCCCCTCCCCCTGTCTGTCCCTTCTCCCACTGGCTAGGAGGCGGGCTCTCAGTCTTGGCACAAAATCGAAGCCAATGGAGGATAAGAAAGAAGCCTGCCACTATCTCCTATTGGCAGGGAGGTGGGACAGGAAGCCAAGGTATCATCCATGGCCTTATTTGGTAAACACCAAAGCAAGGGAGGGGAAAAGGTCACAAGCAAGGGTGGAGGTCAAAAACTCCTGCAAAAGGGCCTAATGCTTAAGGGTGTGGTATACAAGGGTGGAGGTCTAAAACTCCTGAAAGGGGCCTAATGCTGATGACAACAAGGGAAAGGGTGAAGGATCCTGGGTTGTGTAAACTCAGGACTCAGGTATGTCCAGTCTTACAAAAGTCTATCTCTGGTTTCCAGATAGTTTCTCTCCCTTCTCATTCTGAGGAGTGTTCACAGAGGGTGCAGAGAGTGTATCCCACTCAGCCTTGTGGCAAAAGTAGGGGACTATGGATATGAAATGTGTGTATTCTCAGACTTGGTGGATGTTAGTTTTACTGAACTGTTTTTACTATTTACTATAAGGGAAGGCCTGCTAGGTAGATATCAGTAAAAGAAATACATATTTTTTAATTGATAAAATGAGTTTAGACTAGATTTTTTTTTTGTTTTAAAACATTGATAAATTTTATTTTAAAACATTTTACAGAATTCTAGTATATTTCCTTTTGCATCTCCTACAGTGCATCAATTGATGAGATCACAAAGTGAGAGTCTAGACTTGGGGGGGTTGGGGGACAGGGATGGGGAGAAAGAGGCCCAAGACAGAGCTTTGGGAGAAGTCCCAGTAATTGGGTATGATTGATGAAGGAAGAACTAGCCAAGGACCAGTTAGACAGATAGGAGAACTGAGAGAGCAGTGTCAAGAAAACCCACAGAGGAGAGTATCCAGGAGGAGAATGCTCCAGAGAGATCCACAAAGATCACGATTGAGAAGATACCTTTAGATTTGGCAATTAAGAGAGACCTCTTAACATTTTAGTTTGGTCAGTCATTTACTCAATCATTGGTCAGTGGTGTATTTTCTGGATTTTTTTTTCTATTACAAATAATGCTGCTATGAATATTTTTTTGTACTTCTTGGTCATGTCACCTTTTAGGTTACAGCTCAGTAATTGCATTGAGTCAAAGGGCATGAACTTTTTCTGGTACCTTTTTTTAGAGTGGGAGCATGATTTCAAATATTTTTCCCATGATAGTTGGACCACAGAACCACTCATTAGTAATTTTCCCACAGTCCCACCAACTTTGAATTTTTCCATCTTTTTATTTTCTTTGACAGTATAATGATGCACATACACTTGGACTTGAAGGTGGAAGGCCCAAGTTTATGTATGTCCAGCCTTGGTCACATATTATTAGCTGTGTGACCTTTAGGCAAATCACTAATCCTTTCTGAGCCCTAGTAGCTTCATCCAGGGTTAATAATGGTTGGTGTCGCTATAAGGAAAAGCATTATATGTGTGAGCTAATGATCATTATTATTGCTATCCTCATCCTCATTATTCCGGTAAGCATTCTGGTGGATACATTTGTTGGTGTATCTTCAGAGTCACATAGTAACAGAGCTGGGGAGTAGGAGACTTCTGGGCATAGCAGTAGGTGCTTAATTGGACTCCAGGCAGACTAGAAGGTACAGCTAGGATTTGTATCCCTTGATAAACTTACTCCCTCTGGCAACCTTGTTAATAATTTAAAATAAAATGCTAAATCTATTAGTATATTGTAATTAAATTCTCATTACATGTCTTTGCATATGACTGCCAGGTCTAAATCAGTAGCATAGTATTTTTGGTTTAACTGCAGATTTTAGTTCTTAGCCCCATGGGCTCAGGCTGTATGGTAATCAGGGGAATTGATTGTTTCTTGGAGTGGCTCTTAGCCTAGAACATTATTACTTTTCCCCTTTGATGAACCAGTTAGAGACGTCATTGATAGGGCCGCAACTCAAATCAATTAGTCTTACTTGGAAAAGGATCAGATTAAGGACTAGACTTATGATTTCATTGGCAATTGGGAACTGTCTGCTGGGGAAACTCCCTCTTGCAGGTGGGCATACCATTTCTGCAACTTCAAGTCTTTGAGAATTGCCCAGTATAGATAGGCTCAGTGACTTGGGCCCAGGTTCACACATACCAGTAATTATAAGAGGTAGCACTCAACCCTAGATTTTCCCGGCTTCAAGCCAGTCCCTTACTTTAGCCATTATACTGTGCTGTTCCTTGATAGGAAGTAAAGGGTAGAAATTTGAGTTTGGGCTCCAGTGAATTTAATTTTAAGGCTTTTCAGCTCCCTTTAGTCTACCTTTAGTAATAACTGGTTTAGAGTAAATACAACCTCTTTTTTCCCCTCAGTTCCTAGCACTGCTTTGCCATAAGTTATTATTGATGACATTCAATTTGTTGCAAAGATTAAGATACTTATTCTTCTGTAGCAATTGTCAACTGACTAAGAAAATTCTGATAACTAGAAGATATCTTCATCAAACAGTTAAGTCTCTCTGGGACTAAGTGTTCCCTATATGAATAACAAAGGAGCTGGACTAGATACTCTATAAAGAGGAACTTTCAGTCAGAATTCTCTGGTACTAAAAGATCTGTCTTTTACTCAATTCAGGTTTTCCATCCATTGATGTATGTTTGAAGCCTTTCATGCCTTAATGTAGATGTCTGGGTATAGTGGGGGGAAAAAAAGCCCATAGGATTTGGAGTCAGAGGACTTCAGGTCAAAGCCTAGTTTTGCTACTTAGTACTTGTGGTTGAGTCATGACTGTGGTCAAGTGGTTTTCCCTCTCTGGATCTGGATTGAATAAAGCCCTTTCCTTAAATTCTGTGATCATGGGGTCCTTTGAGTTGCTGTGGCCCAAAGAATTTCTTTCAGCAGCTAACTTGTGATGACAGATCTCTCTGCATTTAGCTAGACTGGTCCTCAGATTACAGACAGTCTGTATATCCAGGCCTCTATCTGAAGCCTTGTGTAGGGACTTTCAGAGATTGAGACTTCACTGGCATAGGTCTTAAAACCCAGTGCCATAATGAAGCTTTGGAGAAGTCAGTGAATATACTAGGGATACTTTACTTTTATCTTTTGGTTAAATTTTTGTTTTGCAGTTCATTAACTAGATCCCACAAAATGTCCAAAAAGCACCCTAGTAATTAATGTTTCATAGCATAGCATAGCCTAATCAATCTTTGTATCTTTTAGCATTTCCTTTCAAAACATTTTGGCTTTCCTGTTTTTCTGTACTAGAAATGTGGATTTATATTACTTGGATAATTAAAATATCATTTGGCCAAATAATCAAACTTGGATCCTGTCTCAGTAGCAGGGAGCAAAATAATAGTCCAGTGTTTTTTTGTGATATAATGGACCTATCTCTGGACATGAATTTGACTTTCCTTTAGGTAGAATCCGCCTGTGCTCTTCTAAAGCTGAGCATCAAAGCTATTTGTGGACAATAAGATGGAGGCCTTTTCTGGGAAGTAATGTAGGTAGTAAAAGCAACGGGTATAATTTCCAAAGGACTTTTAGGTGGCCATTGTAAGGGAATCCTAGATTTAGAGTATTGCATTTTGGAGGCAGGGAATTTTGATTTAGATAATCTTAGAGTCATTATGTTATAGTGTTGGGCAAATCACTTTACTTCTCTGGGCTTTAGTTCTCCCATCTGTAAAACTAAAGGGTCAGAACTGATGGTTCTTTATGTATATATTTATTCTGTAATTAAACATGAAATGAATGCTTCATTGTACACAGTTGAAAAGAAAAGATTTTTTATATGAAACTTCCAATTCTATTATGTGCATCTTGCTTTCCTTTTAATTAAAATGAATTCAACATGCAACTTTCAAAGCTATCTTGCTTATCTGTGTGTGGGATACAGAGATCCCTAAAACAATAACTCGGAGACGTCTCAAAGTGAAAACAGGTAAAGGCTTCTTTATTAGAATCTCACGAGAAGCAGGCAGTCCAACCCCTGAAAATGTCGGGGGCTGGAGGGCCGCCAGACCAGGGCAGAAGGACTAATTTATGCTAGCCAGGTGAGTGGGGGTAGAGTTTGGGAGGGGTTTCAGGATGAGTCTTTACACAAAGCAAAGAGGTTAATAGTGAAACCTCACAAACTAATGAATCTATTACTTTTGAGGAGTTATATTACTGATATTCATAGTTTAAAGCTGGCCACTAAAACAGAGAAAGTAAACATTTCTCTACCTGAGGAATGCTTTTAAAAGGATTAACCAGAGAATCAATACTTTTAGGCTAGGGAGAAATATGGCTTTCACAACTTATTTGCACAGGCTGACAAACTGATATTACATACATAGGCACCCGAAAACAAGTGAGATTTTACAGACAAAGTCACCCCAAAA
>JAQQSU010019657.1:0-10211 GCA_028627135.1 Pseudochirops cupreus
AACCTTGATAAACTGGACTATCCTCAACAACGCACAGCTAAAGACAACTCTACAAGCCTCAGGATGGAAGGAGATACCTAAACTCAGAGAAAGATATAGAAAGACTAGAGTTTAAATGGAGACTGAAGCAAAACTCGTTATCGTTCTCTTTCATGTCTGGTTTTGCTTTTTGTTTTTTCTTTTCCCAGTGATCACTCATTGGTTACAACCCTTCTATATAACCAAACTATTGTACAATGTGAAAGTATTTGCAGATCCTATACATGATTGCACGCCACCATGGGGGGGGGAGGGAGGGGAGAAAATCTGAAACTCAAGTGATTGTGGAACTGAATCTTGTAAATTAAAAGTAAATAAGTAAATTAAAAAAAATTAAAAAAAAAATAAACCCTTCTCGATAGTTTTTAAAGTCCTAAGCAGTTTTTCCTACTTCAGACCATTTCCCATGCCTGAATTTCACTCCCTCCCACTTCCACCTCTTAAAATTCCTCACTTCCTTCAAGACTCACCTCAAGTATTACCTTCTACAAATAACACCAAGCCCCCTTTTTGATTTATCAGGAGTAGACAACCCACTTTCCCCATGGATCACTTATCTATAAGCCAAATCTATAAGGTTTTTCACATATTCTTAATCAGAATTTCTTAAGTCAGATTACAGATCAAACTACTTAGAGGGCTCAGAATAGATCATTTTGAGGTGTCACTAAAGTAACCAAGAGAATTTAAACAAAAATTAACATCAAGTCTCCTTGTATTCTAGTCATCCACTCCCAAAGTCCATTTAATCAACACATTTTGAGTCTCCGATATGCCAGGTAGTCATCTGGTCCTTGGATATCTTCACTTGTACATTTTGAAATTGACTTTCATTCTTGGTGCAACTGTGAAGGGAACTCTGCTTCTCTGGCTTAAAATCACTTGTACAGATTCCTAAATAATTCTGCTAAAATATGCTAGTAACAAGACTTAATACAATTCAGCACAGTCTCTTAAATTTGGTTTTCCAAACATGAAACTTCAGAGAATTTCAGGTTGTCTTTTAATATACCACTTCCTATTTTTATCTTTACTTAAACCCTGTACCTGATATAAGAATCTTAAAAAAAAAATTCATGGGAGGGCTAGGTAGTGCAGTGAATAGAGCACCAATCCTGGAGTCAGGAGGTCCTGAGTTCAAATCTGACCTCAGACACTTAACACTTACTAAGTATGTGACCTTGGGCAAGTCACGTAACCACAATTGCCCTGCATTCTTCCTTCCAAAAAGCAATATATAGTATATAATATATGTTTGTGTGTGTGTGTGTGTATATATATATATATAATATATTTATATATATATATTCATGAGGGTCTAACTTTTAAAATGAACTCTTGTCTTTTAAAATTATCAGATACTTTGAAAATGAAAAATAATTTCACTTTCTTTGAAATTCTTAATACAATTTTATATGTAAAACCCTTAGCCAATTTTGAAAACTTATTATGAAAATATAACCAAAATCTGAATTTTCTTACTAGTCACTGATAATTATTAAATGTCATATTTTTGCTAAAGTCTGAATTAATCAAGCAAACTGCCTTGCTTGACTTAAAAATACCTTTCCCTGTGTCAACAACTTCAAAGATCAGAGGTGAGATTCCCCTTACCTTGGGACTTACTCCACATGAGAGCAAAACAGACATCCTGAGACCATAAAATGTAAATAGACCCTGCTCTGGTCATTGTCAATTTTCATTTACAACCAAGAACTCCTTTTCACATATAGATGGTAACAAATGGAAGTCATAAAGTTTTGTGATATGGTCATCCTGAATTGGGATGGTTCTAAAAATGTATAAAAAGTCTTATGATTCCTCTGTTCCTCAGTTAGGATTTTAGTCCTGTACTCCTTGCGCAAGTAATGCTAGCCCTTAAGGAAATGATGAATAAATAATGTAATTTTATATTAGTATTTGATTGTCTCCTTTAATCAAACCTTTCTAGACCTCAACAATAGTGGTGCCATGACTCAGATTAGGACTGCTAAATAGCTGAACAGCACCTCACTTCATCAAAGTTAATGATTCAGGTAGGTGCCTCAGGATTCATTCTTCCTGGAATCCTGACCTTGATGAGGTTGGTAAGTTTTTCTATTCCCAGCTTCCAATGAACTTCCCACTAGTTTGGTTGAAGTCCCAAATTCCCTTAATGCTAGCTCAGGGGTTAAAGTCTCTGTATTAACTAGATCCCCTTTGACCTGGTATCTCTCTGTGTTAACTAGATCCCCTGTGAAGAAATTTAAGACCTGGGATCTCTTTGTTATTAATTAGATCCACTTTGGAGATTGGGCTTCGGAAAATTATTGCCAGCATCAGTGCTCAGTTAACTACCAGGAGAGGGAATGTTTTCATTTTTGAAGCCAAGCAAGAACAAAAGAGCCTTTTCCTTTAAGGCTTGCAAAATCTTGGATTTCTGCACCTTTCTTTCCCTCTTCCCCAATAGCCTTCCTTCTTTCCCTTTAAGGATTTGATCCTGGGGAGGATACCCTCTTCCCCTGCCTTCCCCTTCCCCTACCTACCTTAGTCCTGAGGATAGCTACTCTTGTTTTGCTGTCTGTAGCTTCCTCCCTTCCCCTCCTTCAAAGGCCCTGGTCCTGAAGTGGATGAACAAGCCAGGGTACTAACTGTAGAAGTCCTCCAAGCAAAAGGTTGAAAACAAGCCTCAAATTCACCCTTTTCCTTTTGGTACTTAAATGTGGACTACATGTTTGCATTTTGTCAGTTGTCTATTAATGTCTTTGAGTCTGTGTTGTATGTTCCATGAATGAGTTTGTTATCTTGTTAGATATAACTGGCAGTCAAAGATTTCTAAAGGCTACTTTTTTCCTTGTGGTTTCTGGTCTGGCCAACCTGGAATCACAATGAAAAATCAGATATAGTTAAAAAAAAACTCTTAGCAGATTCTGAGAATTAATCATTAAAGAGTCGGAAATTGAATATACTTGGATTGCTGGAGAAACTGTAATATTAAAATACCCACCTGCTCAGCATTCCCCACTCCCTCCCTGGAGTTAAATATCTCAGCATGAGAATCTTTCTTTAACAACCAGAAGTTTAGTTAACCCTTCTCATCCCAGATCAAATAAGAGAAGATAATGGTTATGGGAATATATTTACAGACAGGCAATGGCCCTACCTAACAGCCTGAGCCTCTGGGCACTTTGTAGCCCACCATTCTAAGCAGAGCTTGGAGATGTCACCCATGTCATGCACATTCTGCCACCCCAGCCCAGTATCTGCAAATAGCCCCAGACTCTGTACATTTTGCAGTTGTTGAAAAGGGGGAGGTTGATGGATTAGGCCTGTGGAGATCATTCCCTAAGCCCTACCTCCAAGAAGGATCAATGGGAAGCCAGTCTCTGCTCCAAGTAAACTCTATACTTCCCCATTCTAGTTGCAAAATTGGGTTTTATTTCTGTTTGATCCGTTTCCTGAAATTTTAAGAGAAAAAGTAATAGTGTTATGGGATTAAAATGGTCTAATGATTGTAAAATGTTTAATATAACAACTGGCATGTGTTGGTTAAAACATTATTATCTCTCTTACTTTGAAGTGGGTTTTGAATGACAGGAATGATAAGATCAATTATTTTATATGTCATATGATGTCATTTATTATTCATTCTTATGTTGCTATCTTTCTAAATTTGTGTTGTGTTTGTAAAAGTCTGCTTAGCTAGTGAAATTTGAAAAAAAAACCGTTTTGAAATAGGAATGGTATTACAGCAATTTGTTTTACCTGTATTGTGTTGCATGTGAATTGTGTTTTTATGTTATAAAAGTTGATAAGTTAAAGCTGTTATATTTGGGTTACAAACAGGTAATAAAAATACTGCTGATATTTCATTTAAGATTTTGGCTATTATGGAAATATAAAGTTATAGTTTCCACATTATAAATGATGAAATGAATGATTCTCTGTGCAAGGTGAATTGGAAATGTGTTTTGTAGAATTTTTAGTAAGCAAATGAAAAACCCTAAAAAAAAAATAGAGGGATGTGACTTTCAAGCTTACTCGATCTAAGGATGTATTTATGTTACTTTGAAGGTTTCCAAAATGTAAATAATTGTAATGCCAAGCAAAGGCACTTTCAAGGTTTGGAATACCAGCATAGTAACTGTCTATTTTATTCAGTGACAAATTGAGGCAAAAACATTCACAGAACAGAGAAAATTAAAATACAGTGTAACTCAGTCATTTAGCAAGTTCTCAATTCAATCAAAAAGTACTACTCTACCCCTGGACAGTACATTCAGTCAGTCACAAAGTCTCTCGTCTTAAATGGAGATTAGTTTCCAAATCATAAACAAAGTACATTCATTTGATCAGTCACAGAGCACAAAGAGTCAAAAGTTTCCCACCCCTGGATCACAAGTAAATTACAATTATCATCAATTAATGCCAAGCACTTTCTCAGAAGTGGCAGTGGAGAGCACAAAAGGTCATCTACCCTTAAGCTACAACAAGGTTAAGATATCACCACAGCATTTAATACCCAAGGAGAGATCTTTTCTTCATTTTGAGGCTAGGCAACTTCTCAGCAATCTCTGTTAACAAAGCCACAATATACATTGCCAGTGTCCTCATTAATTCACTCTCTGCCTGAAGAACAAATCCCAGAACCCCTGAAAATATCAGCAAGACCTTCTTCCAGGATTTCTGTACACATACAACAAGAAAATGCTTCTTCAGGGCTTCTGAACCAACAGCAAGGTTCTAGGACCTCTGCAACAACAGCACTGTCCTCCACCAGCAGACTAATCTGGCAAAACAACTTCAAAACAGACAGAGAAAATACCAGCATCACAACCATGCCTCCTCAGTCCTCGGTAGCTCCAGGTGGAAGTTCTCAAAAGTCCTGGGCAACTCCAACTGGCCCTCAGCAGTCTCTCAGCAACTCTGGTCACCAGCAATTCTCCTCTTTCTCTGTTTCCATAATACTGCTCCCCAAAAGTTCTTCTGGCCTCTCTCTGCTTGGGCCTGTCCCTAAATCCATGGCACCATCTCCTCCCAGTTCAGCCCTCTCTCTTCATGTCAACAAGTCCATCCCACAAGTGGGATTCACAAGCTCTGGGTTTTAACATTCAACCTGAAAACCAAGCCAATACAGGGGATCTTTAAATTTCATTACCATTAAAATGTTTTCTTGTGATAAATTGATTGGCTGTGTAGAAGGCCACCAGACTGGTAATTGATTGGTTTTGATTTCAAAGTTTAAATTTATGAACGCAATAATTGTATATACAGTTGTATTATCTATGTTGCAACAGAAGTAGTTTCTCTTATAAAGTCTAAAAGTTGTTAAATTGAGAATTATATTGTCAAAGGAACAGAAAAATGCAGTCTGACCATGTAATGTAATATTTTAAGGTATGGCAATTTGGGAATTCATAAGCATCCAAGTTCATTTTTGTTTAAAAGGAAGTTTTGTAAAACTTAAAATTGCTCATGTGTATGGAAAGGAAGGGTCAGGTGTCCCTAGAAACCATTTGTAAAAGTTAGGTCATCAGCCACAGGAAAGGAACTTGTTTTTGATATGTAGTCCCTAAACAATGAATCAGGCTTGCTGAAAAGTTGCAAGTCTATGTGAAATAAGGAGAAGGGATTTCTAACCATTGGCTTTTACGCCAGGACAAGTTTACATGTTAGAAAGAAAGGTGCTAAATGGAATCCCTTTCATATGAGAGACTTAGCAAATCCTTATTGCTTATCGCAGTTCCATGCGAATAAAAACTGGCTCCAAGCTGTGATTGGTAAAAATTCCTGTTTCAGGTAAAAGGCACTTGGGACCATAATTAACGTTGTTTTGGGTTTGAATTTGGATATAGTTGTCTGCTTTAAATCAATATCTTAGAGAAATACCACAAACTACTCAGAGGGAATGTGATCCTGTACTGTTAACAGGGGGAAGTCTGCATTTGGGAAAAGTGAAGGGGCAATCTTAGCCTGTGTGGGATGGGACTCCTTCGGGCTTGGTTTACCTATAGAGCTCCTTTGAAAAGGAATGTTTCCCACCTATTTCTGAGTCTAGCTATGAGGTAAATGGTTGGAGAAATGTGACTCTATCTGAATTTAAAAAGTCAAGGATGTTTTATTCTGTCATATTTGGAATGTGATGTCTCCCTGATTTTTTTTCCTTGTATAGCAAATTTTCTATGGACACAGCAAGTAATTAGTAAAAGATATGAGCTCTTTTGTGTTATCTTACTGGGAAATCTAAAATTATTTTTCATCTAGAATTAGAACATGTGCAGAAAGCTATGGAAACTGCTTAAGACTAAACTTTGTGATATCTAGGAATTCTGCAAGTGTCTAGGAATTTAATCTGTAATAATACTGTGGGAATTTATGTTACTCAAGGACACTGACTTAGTTTAATGAATTCCAGTTTTAAAGGTTTAGTGTTGCTTTAAGGAAAAGAAAGATATCATTTAAAACTTTCCAATTAATCTTTTTTCATAAATTTTTAGTGATTATTCCTCTTAACACCAGAATAAATTCAAACTGTTTTTAAAGAAAGAAAACAGAATTTAGGTAAGGATGGAAATAACAAATAATTAATAAACTAAAAATTCTCTGAAGTTTCAGAAATATGGAACCAATTTTAAGTGATTGTACTAATTTATATTAAGTCAGAATTATCTGGGAACCTCTAGATCTGAATCAGAAAAACAGAACTCCCTTTTTGAATTGTATAACTACATGAGGCATCTGGGATTCAAAAAGGTACTGTTTAAAGTAGGTCACTGGGATTGGTAGTAATGATTATGTTAATTTGTATGGTTCATCCGTAAATTTTCTTGGTTATCTTAGTGACATGTAATCTCCCATCCCAACACTAGTATATTGTGAGCCCACCTAAGAAGTTAATCTATACCTGACTTAACGTAATTATATCATTTTGTAACCGTGAGGAAAACTTCATAGTATTGTTTGAGCCTAGCCTTGTGTGGCTAGAAAATTGAACTATTTCTGATACTATTTGAGCCTAGCTTTGCATGGCTGGGAAACTGAACCATTTCTATGCGTCTTTGGTGTCAAATTATATGTTTCTGGGAGCCCCTGCAGGCCTGCCTGACTACTCCAGCTTGTGAATACTCCTGCTCCTGAGTGAACATCTGAGCCAAGGAATCTGAAAAAGATGACATCAGATGCAGACAGCTTTCCCAAGAATCTGGACCATGCCTGCACAGGAACTGCTACAGCTTTAGCTTATTGGTCTGTATTCTCTTTGTGCTACCTTGATCCCCCTTGCAGCCTTCTCCTCTTGCTTGTATTGCAACTGACTTACATATCTGGGGATATCCAATTCTTCAACTATAATCCTTAGTGCTCCTTATATTCAGGAAGTGGAGGAAAACCTGAATTCCTATAGATAAGGATATTGGAAAAGCTAATAAGGAGAGAGATTTTTTTTTATAACTTCTTTGGTCTTAGAACTAAATCTCACAGATTTGTTCTTGACCAAAAGTGGGGAAATGATAATCATTAAATGTTATATTTTGGCCAAAGTCTGAATTAATCAAACAAACTGCTTTGATTGATTTAAAAATGCCTTTCCCTCTGTTAGCAACTTCAAAGACCAGAGGTGAGATTCCCCTTATCTTGGGACTCTCCACATGAGAGCAAAACACTCATCCTGAGACCATAAAATGTAAATAGACCCTGCTCTGGTCAGTGTCAGTTTGCATTTACAACCAAGGAACGCTTTTTCACATGTAGATGGTAACAAATGGAAGTCATAAAGTTTTGTGATATAGTCATCCTGAATTGGGATGGTTCTAAAAATGTGTAAAAAGTCTTATGATTCCTCTGTTCCTCAGTCAGGACTTTAGTCCTACACTCATTGCACAAGTAATGCTAGCTAGCCTTAAGGGAATAATGAATAAATAATGTAATTTTATATTACTATTTGTTTGTCTCCTTTAATCAAAACTTTTCTAGATGTTGACAACACATTAGGATGCAAATCATATGCATTTGTATATAGTTCTTTGAGAAAAGAAATTTAATCCTGTTCATTTCTCAAAATTTACAATTCCATTTAATTAGAAAATTTTTACATTACCTTTCTGTCTCATTACTTTATTTAATTCTACCTTTGTAGGATATTAAGCCTAAATTATAATTTGACGATAAAAACAGATTAAAATTATAAGAAACATTTAGCATTTAAACATGTAAACATTTAACATAAAAAATTTGCTATGAAAGGAAAAGTAGAGACATAGTTATAACAATGTCAAAACTTGTCCCCTTGAGGGCACAGACTAACCTAACATGTGCCATAGCAGGGAAAGAGCTCTTAGCTCTGTTTGATTCTAGGCCTGAGTCACATCTGATAGCCAGGCATGTAGTCACAGGGTGTGAAAAAGCTAAGGCTCAGGATTAACCAGGTGGAGAAATTTCCTGTTCAGCAAGGAAATAGCACAATGAGGAAACTGAGTCAAAGGGACTCATGCCAAGGTATTCCCCAAAACTTTTCCCCAGGCACAGACATCCACCTTTAGCAGTTTTTAGATGGTAGTACACAACATTTTCTAAATTACCATGACGATTCAGACAACCAACCCTTTAATCAAAACTCAAAAGAATAATAAATTATTGTCCCAAGAATTTTTAGGGCTAAAACATCTTTACTCATGTTTCCCTGACAGTTAATATTTCTTTTATCCTTTACTTATAAATCAAAGTTAGTCATATTCTGGGGTTTCAGAAATACATAAAATACCTGATAATTAACTCATATTAATATGTTGAAGTTGCATCTTTAAATGGCCACATACATTTTCATAATTTTTGTGACAGCCAAATTTTTTCAAAGTCTATTTTCAAAAATCTTCAAAACACTTTGTTATAGTAAACTCATTATGGTTATCTGTTTTAAAACAATATATCCCATTAAATATTAAACAACTTTGAAATACCTGTTTTTCTCACTTTCTTTTAAAAGGTCAATTTATAATCTAGATTCAAAGGGAAGTTAATGTTCAACAGAATTTCTGATAAAATGGTTTCCTGAAGTATTTTATGATAGAGAATTTAGAAATATAACAGCATACACAATACCATGTATTTAAAACATGAAACAAAATTTATTACCAGATGATATCAATTTAGCAAATGTATTTCCAAGTTATCCTACATAGAACATCATTAATCTTTACTACCTTTGTAATTTTATACTAACCATATCTGCAATGCAGTACGCAATACATTCAATTAAAGAAATAATAAAAGAGTCAGCATTTACAGAGTGCTCACCAAATGCCCGTCACTGTGTTAAGCCCTTTACACTCATGATACCATGTTGATCTTAGCAGTAACCCTGGGGGGTGGGTCCCATTATTATTTTCCTCTTTTACACATCGGCAAACTAAGGCAAACCGAGATAAGATAACTTGCTTAATTTCACAAAGCTAACAAGTTTCTGAGAACAAAATGCAAGTCATGGCTCCTTGCATTTTTCCAGCAGTTGTTACTGCCTTTCTAGTACCTTTCTTTGAGAACCTGATCAGAGATGGAAGGGGTTCCCCGGGTTGGGAGGGGTAGGGTCTCTGAGCTGGGGTGGAAGCCAGAGGGGAATCTCTGAGGTTGGAGGGAGGTGGATCTGGGGGTCCTTGATCTAAACAACCTTTTCTCTTTTCATGGTCAAAGAAGGGTTAACAAGCACCCATGTAAGTTTCAGATAAATTTGTAAATGAAAGCCTTTTTATCTTTTTTTCCCCTTCACTCTGAGCTTGCTTGGAAAGGAGCCACCCTCCGTCAATACACTAAAACAATAGCTTTGTCAGTGTTCAGGAGGGAAAATGATCGATTTACTGTTGAAACTTTTACAGAATTTTTGATAAAACCACTACCTGCTCTTCTAAAGTCTCTGTGCCTTTTCAGAAACATTATAATCTCTAGCAATGCTTTTGGGTCCCTTTTTCCCTCATTCCTGCATGATCAGCTGCCAGCAGGTGGTGGCGGTTTTGACAAGTCTCATTCCGTACTGGATACACATGCAAGGAAGACAACAGAACTCTCCCTTGTTCATGCCAGGATGGCAAAGGAATGCCTGAATGTCTCACAGAAGAGCTTCAACAACACTCACTCATCACCTTTTATCTTCCTTTGGATGAACTGAGATGAACTTCCTTATTGGAGGAGCACTTTCCTGGTGC
>JAQQSU010019658.1:0-10211 GCA_028627135.1 Pseudochirops cupreus
TCCTTTGACCATTTATCAATTGTGGAATGACATGTACAATATTTTTAATAAGGATTATCTCCCATTTCTTCATCTTAGGAGATTTCTTCATTAATAGTAGTAAAAAGAGGTTTTAGCCAATAACAAATAATATGGATGGAAAACAAACTGACAGTAACTATCCCCTATGATTTCAAGGAAATACTATTCCCTAAGGGCAGAATTTCCTTTGATTATTTGTTTGGGCCCTAGGCAGGGAAAATTGTTAGTCTCTGGTATCCCTATCACAATATTTCTTGAGCTAGAAGTTAAACTGAGAGCATCCTTCTCAGACTCAGGTTGCTGGTACAAAAATAAGGGTATCTCAGTCAGAATTTTACTGTGATATAGAGAGACATCTGAGCTCTTCCTGAAATCATTTCAACAAATGACTTACTTTCCCATTTTTGTTGACCACACGTGCCCATTACTGACTCAATTCTGAGTCTGATCAAATTTGGCAGAAGGCAATATTTTCTATTGATGGTCATTGTTTGCTACCATGTCTAAGCTTAGCATTCATTGTTCCTTGGATCTAGGAAACAACCATAATCTGGTATTTAGATTGGATGTGCCTAGAAAATCCCTTGTATTTCCATTCCAGAAACAAGTATTTGTACTAGAAAATTCCTGAAAATCCCTTCATCTGAAAAGATCTGCCAGGCAAAGGATATTGGTACTTCTCTACAATCACCATTTCCACTATTATGATTGCAATTTTAGTGGATAGTTATTATTTAGAGAGCACAGAGCTAAGTTCCAAGGATGCTAGGAAATCTCAGCTTCTGAATTCAAGAACTCCAGTCAATGTCACAAGAGAAGACAGACACACATAAAAAAACAAATGCAGATGTCAGGCACTATATGCTAAATGCCTATGGATTCTTATAGTTAATCTTTGTAATTGGTTTTAAGAGAAAGTGCAGACATTAAGACTAGCTACTGAGAGAACACTTGTGAAAGAGGCAAACTAGAACAAGGCCTGAAGGAAGCAGGGCATTAAGAGTGATGGCATTTCAGGCAGGGGCAATTGTAAGAGTAAATGCAGGAAGGAGGGAATTCATGTTGTATTTCATGGAATTATGGTAGTATACTTTATCTGAAACAATAACTTCATTTAGGAAAACATTATGGAGATAAGGTTGTGGAAGTTGGTATTGTTTAGATTAAAACAAGGCTTGAATGTCATGGAATTGAGCTGAATATTGTCTTCAGCTTTCCAGAGAGTTTGATAAAGAGGTTCATCCTCAAAATACCAAAATCTTTTCTTCCACTTATCTTCAAATAAAGGTGTCAGGAGCTCAGGTTTCTGACTGGCAATATTCTGATGATTCACATGAATAATATATTTTTTTTCCATTTCTGCTCAAATTCTCCTAGAGTCAGGGAAAGCCCTGGATCTCTTATTCACCCTTCTCTTGTGGTTAGTACTCTTGTGGGACTAATTTGTACTACATTTATTCTGAATCTATTCATACAAATATCGAAATTGAAAAGTGAGAACAAAATTAGTAGGGAAGTGGTTTCTTCTAGGAAGTGATCATCTTATTTTTTACTGCCTAGATATAGCTTTCATTCAGGTTGTTGTGTTGTTGTGTTTGTCCTTTCTCCAAGAGGACAATGACATCAGGGAGATGGTGGACATCCTTATTTCACTCTTGATCTTATTGCAAATGCTTCTAGCTTATCCACATTACATATAATACTTGCTGATAGTTTTCGATAGATGCTACTCATTATTTTAAGGACGACTCCATTTATTCCTATACTTTCTAGTGTTTTTAATAAGAATGGGGTGTTGTACTTTGTACAAGACTTTGTCTGCATCTATCATGATAATGCTATGGTTTCTATTAGTGTTGTTGTTGATATGATTCATTATACTAATAGTTTTCTAAATATTGAACTATCCTTGCATTCCTGGAATCAGTCTTACCTTATCAACGTGTATTATTCCCAGAATAAGGTACTGTAGGTTTTTTGCTAATATTTTTGCATCTGAATTCATAAAGAAAATTGCTCTAATTTTTTTCTATGTTCTGACTCCTCCTGATTTATGTATCTGTACCATGTTTGTGTCATAAAAAGATTTTGGTAGGGCTCCTTCCTCTCCAACTTTCCAAAGTAGTTTATAAAATATAGTAATCAATTGTTCTTTAAATGTTTGATAGAATTCAGTTGTAAAACCATCTGGCCCTGGAGATTTTTTCCTAGGGAGTTCATTGATGCCTTGTTCAATTTCTTTTTCTGTGATGGGGTTATTTTAGTATTCTTCTTGTCTTCAGGTAATCTGGGCCACTTATATTTTTGTAAATATTCATCCATTCCCTAAAACTATCAAATTTATGAGCATTCAATTGGGCAAAATAATTCCTCATTATTGTGTTAATTTCCTCTTCTTTGGAGGTTAATTCACCTTTTTCATTTTTTGATACTGGTAATTGTGTTTTCTTCTTTCTTTTTTTTTTAAATCAAATTGACTAAATATCAATTTCATTGTTTTCTTTTTTTAATTCATGAAACCAGGTCTTAATTTTATTTATTAGTTCCATAGTTTTCCTAATTTCAATTATATTACTCTCTGCTTTGGTTTTTCTGTCTTTCTAATTTAGTATGTAATTGGGAATTTACAATTTGTTCTTTTTCTGCCTTTTTCAGGGGCATGCCCAATTTATAGATCTCCATTTTCTCTATTTTATTCATGTGTGCATTCAGACATATAAAACTTCCCTAAGAAATACTTTTGCTGCATCCCACAAGTTTTTGTGTGTTGTCTCATTGTGGTCATTCTCTTGAATGAAATTGCTGATTGTTTTTATGATTTCTTATTTGACCCACCCATTATACAGAATTAAATTGTTTAGTTTCCAATTAGTAATTAGTCTATCTTTCCATGGCCCTTAATTATATATAATTTTTATTACATCTTGATCTGAAAAGGATGCATTTGGTATTTCTGCCTTTTTGCACTGGATTATAAGATTTTTATGCCCTAGTACCTGGTCTATTTTCATGTATGGGCCATGCACTGCTGAGTAGAAGGTATATTCCTTTTCATCCCCATTCAATTTTTTCTATCATATCCACCTTCTCTAACATTCTATTCACCTCCTTAACTTCCCTCTTGTTTGTTTTGAGGTTAGATTTCTCAAGTTCAGAGAGGGG
The DNA here is from genome assembly GCA_028627135.1 of Pseudochirops cupreus. Lineage (NCBI taxonomy): Eukaryota > Metazoa > Chordata > Mammalia > Diprotodontia > Pseudocheiridae > Pseudochirops > Pseudochirops cupreus. Next base: position 3,184 of record JAQQSU010019658.1, read on the forward strand.
AAGATTGAGGTCCCACACTAGTATAGTTTTGCTTTTTATTTCTTCCTCTAACTTCCTTAACTTCTCCTTTAGGAAACTGGTTGCAATACTACTTGCCACATATATGTATAATAATGATATTACTTTATTGTCAATGATGCCTTTTAGCAGGACATAGTTTCCTTCCTTATCTCTTTTAATTAGGTCTATTTTTGCTTTTGCTTTACCTGAGATAAGGATTTTTTTTTTACTTCACCTAAAGCATAATATGTTTTGTTCCAGCCTTTTACCTCTTCCAGAATATTGTAGAATTATGGTTTTTAATCCATTCTGTTATCTGCCTCTGTTTTATGGGAGAGTTCAACCCTTTCCCATTCACAGTTAAGATTACTATCTGTGTCTTTCCCTCCATCCTATTCCCTCACCTGTTTATGCTTTTATTTCTCCCTTAAGCTCCTTAAATAGTTTTCCTTTTGACCACCACCAGTCAGGGTTCTCCTGACCTGCCCTAATGTGCAGATATACTTACCTCAAAGGAGAAGACACTGGCATTTTCTCTTGAATAGAAAAGTCATGCTGGAGGGTATATGTTAAGAGGGTTTGTTGATGTCACACCCAGGAAGCCTTATAGCAGGACTGTAAGGCCTACACCTAATCCCTACAAGGCTTAGGTCCTTTTATCTACCCCAGATCCACACACTACATGTGACACAGCCTAGCTGAGTGGAATTGTGAGAGGGGAGGTAAATTGTGAGAGGGAAAGTGCAACTACAAGGGCATGAAGACCCCAGGGTGTGGAGACACTAGTCGGGAACCTCAGGTATCCCACTTAAGAAAGTCTTGAGAAATACAATATCCCCTGGCCAGGGATGGTGCAATATGCTCTGACTTGCACGTGACCCAACTAATTCCCCATCCTCACTCCTCCCAGTGTCTCAGCATCACCACTTGCAATCTGTCACCTATTTTGTGACCCTTACAACCACCTCCCTTAGTATTCCCTCCCTATTAGCTCCCATTCCTTTACCTACACTTCTCCCTTTCTACTTTTTCTCTCCCTTCCAGCTCATTTTTCTTCCCCTTTTCTCTTTGAGTGCCTGTAGTGCTTTAAGGGAAAGGAGATTTGAAGACCTTCCTTGCCCCTTGTATTGGTATGAAAACAGATACTTAGCACCTTCGTTCAAGCTTTAAGAAACAGAAGCAAACACCTTGTCTCAGCTATTTAATTAACACAGAAATAGCTAAAATCTTGTTTCAGTTTATGATTCTATGAAGTATTATGATCCAGGAGTTCTGAATCCCACACTGGGATGAACTTGCTGATATAACAGGAAGGGGTGGACCAGGGAGGAGCTAATACCATATAAAAGGAAAAGCCCAACCTGGAGAAACAGAACTTCTGAGAGGGAGCCAGAACTTCTGGAGAGTGTAGTAGAAGCCAGAACTTCTGGGGGTCGAACGGCATAGAAACTGAGGAGCTGAGGAGAGAGGGGTGGATCTTTGCTTGAGGGAGTGAGTGAGAGAGGAGTTTCATTGCTTGAGGGAGTTTATTTTGTTTTGAATGCTTGGGAATGTGGGTGTTTGCTCCATTGTTTATGTGTCCCAACTTTGGGGTTACTGTAATGAATTTGACTTTCTGGTTTTGTGGCTCATTTTCCTAGTAATTGAAGAAATGCTTTGGTTCTGTTCTCCATGAGGAGAGCCTGTTACATTTTGTGATGCAAAACTACACTATCATGTTCATAGCAACATGGGTGTTGTGAATATTGCATTGGTGTTAGAAGAGGGGAATAGATTTTTATACTTAACAAGGTATGTCATTCCCTCCTTCAACCAAAACTGACGAGAGTAAATCTCATACAGGGCTCTTACCCCTCCCTTCTTTCCCTCTGTTATAATAAGTTTTTGTATCTTTTCATGTGAGAATCCTATGCTTAACTGCTTACATTTTTCCCTCCATGAACCAAAATGAGTAAAGTTCATAAGATGTTCATCTCCCTCTCTTCTTCCATTCTAATATAATATGTTTTTATGCCTCTTTGTTTGGCATAATTTACTCTTTTCTGCCTCCTCCCTTCCACTTCTCCCATTGCAGTTCCTTTGCACCCCATAAAAGCTTTGTTTTTAATCATCACTTTGGTTAGTTTTATACCCACATCCTCTATGTGTGTATTACTCTTTTATATGTCACCATGATTATGCAATTCTCAATAGCGACAGGTATAAGCTTCCCATATAAAGATGTAAACAGTTTGCTCTTATTGAAAAAGAAGGGGTGTGTGTGTGCGTGTGTGTGTGTATTTTCCTTGTTTACCTTCTTTGTGTCTCTTTTGAGTCTTGTTTTTGAACATCAGATATTTTCACTGAGCTCTGGCTTTTTCATCAGGAAGGTCTAGAAGTCCCGTGTTTCACTGAATAACCATCTCCTTCCCTGAAAGATTATGTTTAGTTTTTCTGGATAGTTGATCCTTGGTTGTAGTGCAAGTTATTTTGCCATATGAAACATCACATTCCAATCCCTCTGATCTTTTAATGTAGAAGCTGCTAGGTCTTATGTGATCCTGACTGTAGCTCCGCAATATTTGAATTGGTTCTTTCTTGCTTCCTACAGTATTTTCTCCTTCATCTAATAGTTCTGGAATTTGGCTACAATATTTCTTGGAGTTTTCAATTTCAGTTCTCTTTCAGGAGGTGTCTGGTGGATTCTTTCTACAACTATCTTATCCTTTGTTTCCAGGACTGATCTATTGATGCATCTGCTGAAGCATCTATTGATGCTTCTTCAAAGACTAAATAAAAGGAGTTCTTCTTTGAACTACCCGCATGGTCTTGTTCATTCTCATTCATGTCTGTGACCAGCAGGGTCGGAGCACTAAGCAGGTCAATGAATATGTGTTTGTGTGTGTGCAATTCAAGTAGAAATGGAAAGCTTTTGTAACTCAGTGAATATGGGAAGGTAGGAATAATGAAAGTAGGGAAAATGTGTAATTCAGAATAATACTCAAGGTTACCAACCTGAGAAACTGGAAGGATGATGGTGCTTTCACTATAAACAAGATCATACAAAAATTAGAGGACTCCAAGATTTGTTAAAATATTTTAAATGAGGATTTAAAACATGAGGATATCTTAGACATGATTTTGACTATCTTCAATAAAAAGAAAATCAGAAATTATGGAGGCAGTTTAATTGATTTCCCAAAGTATCACAAGTAGGAGGTCACAGAAGTGGCATTCTAGGAGTGTTCCTTTATCTGTAACTCCAAGGCTTTTACATTCCATTCGAAGCAAGTGGTTCTCAAACTACCCATAATTATATCAAATAATTATTAAATTTTTGTCTTAAATAAAACAAAACGAATTCATTTTAATTTTCAGATGAGCCAATTAGAATGTTAATAACACAATTTATTTAGGTTATCACCTAGGAAGAAAGAGATGATGCCAAGTAAAAAGATTGGGCACTGTTTGTCTATATCTTTCTCTCCCTTTCAATGACTATCTCATTGACTATTTCTCTCTATGTCTCTCTTTTCCAGATGGAGAATTTCATAGGTTTTTAGAGATCCCCTAATAGTTAAACTCTTTTATGCTATGCAAAATAGTGATGTTCTTCAACTTAGCGGCTTTCACAAATTTTGGAGTCACTAATAAGATTATCTCAGACTCATGTAAACAATAAAAAATAAAAAAAATAGTGTCCATTAGTTTATGGACACCTTATTTCACATCTTTGATCCTCAGACTGTATATTAGGGGGTTCAACATGGGAATGACCACTATGTAAAAAACAGAAGACACTTTGACTATGAGTCCTGAGATTTTAGAAGTGGGGACAAAATGGAGAAAAAGAAGGGGCCCATAGAAGATGGAGATGACAATCAGATGAGATGTACAGGTAGAGGAGGCTTTCTTCCTCACACAGGTTGATTGCATCTTTGTGATGGTGACAAAATTATAATATGGGATGTGAGGGTGGTTATGAGGGTGCTCAGGATATGAAAGTTAGAAGGATGAAATTTTTCATTTCACTTAAATGTCTGTGTGAACAGGAGGAAGAGAAGGTGACTAAATACTCACAAAGAAAATTATTAATTATGTTGGTCACCCCCCCAAAAAAATGTAATAAGAGAGTAGGTTCAGGAAAGAAGTTATTTCTTATACACATTCTCTAGTCAATGTTTTCTAAGAGTTTGTTTTAATTCCTGTGGCATAGCAGAATTCCACAAAAGACAATTGACTGAGGAAATAGTTCATGTAAAGGTGGAGTTTGAAGTTGATCCTGATGATCAGTATTATAACCAAATTTCACAGAACTGTGAGCACATTGATAAAGAGAAAATAGAAGGAAGAGTGGTACTTGGAGATCTGGGTAGTCAGAGAATCCTAAGAGGATGAATATGACCTCAGCATTCACTTCACTCACCACTATATTTCAATGGCTATATATTACAGTACCAACCTTAAAACCCAGCCTTTTGGGTGAATACCTTCAAGGAAGGTGAACTGATGAGGCATTAGGAAAATCCAATTAATGTGGATAGCTTTAGTTCCTGTGACCCTTAAATATACACTAATTCTACATTTTCCAACTTGTATTTTCTAGCCATTGCTTTCTGTCTTTCTTTCTGGGAGAAAATATTGTTCTATAATTGCTGTAGCATTTTCCTCAAGCAAAATCCTATCATGTGAGATTTTACTCCGTAACTCTCAAGATTCTTTATTATCTTCATCATCAAAAACAAAACAATAAAACGTTTCTAGTTTTAATTTAAACATCTTTGCATTGCAACTCAAACATACTTCCTAGAACTACCATTTATTTTTCCCCTTTGTGAACTTAATAGCTTAGACAAATTTATCTTATTGCTACTTCTCACGTATATCTCTTCATTGGCCACCTCATAACCTTTGCTTAGGTTGTTCTTCATTGCCATAATGCAGTCTCTTTTCAAGGTGTCACCTGAAGAGCTCTAGTTTCCTCAAATGCCACCTTTACTCCACAAAAAGATGTTTCACAATTCCAGAACTTCTTCTATATATACTTATATGTTGTCTCCAACATGTCTCCAATGTGGTTTCCAAAAGAGAAGGCAACATCTTAAGACATGGAATTTTTTTGTGATTTTAGTAAAATCAATACCTACCCAAGAACCTGCTGCCTAGGACAAAAATAGTAATTTCTTTCATTGATTATATGACTTATTAGCCCTTCATATACATGAAGGCAGTTGGCAAGGATTTTAAGCTTTTTTGAGTATGCCCATACAAAAATTCTTTACCTAATCATCATTTGACCAGAATTAGAGGTTCTGTTTCATATAGATCATCATCCTATTGTGCATGTATTTATGTTCTTCCCTTGGTGAGGCACTCATATCAGAAGATTGTACTTGATATGTTGTGCTAGTACACAAGAGTATAGGATTCTCCAATTCAAACAGGGAGATGTTATGTCTCTTTTAAATTATATTATATAAGGGTGGCTAGTTGGTACAGTGAATAGAGCACCGTCCCTGGAGTCAGGAGGAACTGAGTTCAAATACGGCCCCAGATACTTAGCACAAAACCTAGCCATGTGACCTCTGGAAGTCACTTAACCCCAATTGCCCTCCAAAAAAGTGGAAAAAAAAAACCAAAAAGTAAATTGTATTATATATAGTAAATTCATGTTGTGTGCAACGATGTTTAACATATGTTCAAATTAGATGATTTCAGATCTCTTCCTTTTAAATGATTAAAAAACCATATTAATCTTTCTATGGTCGCCTTCAAAACAAGAAACCCACTTTTCCAGTATTGTATTTTTGTATGCATGTTTTTTAAATTTAATCCTTTTTATATTGTCAACATTAATATTTACAGGTGTTGAATGTGTATTAATTAGTTTAAAATTATTCTTATCATTGAGCCAAGATCATAGTTGAATCCCAGGACATTGTCAGTGCTCTTGGCTTTGGTCTTGCCACTGGACTGTGTCAATTTTTTTTTTTTTTTGCTTTTTTGGAGAGAGAAGATAGGGCAATTGAGGTCAAGTCACTTGCTCAAGATCACATGACTAATTTTTGTATTAAGTGCCTGAGCCTAGATTTGAACTCAGGTCCTCCTGACTCCAGGTAGACTTTATTAATTTTGGAGGAGAAACTGAGGTTGATGAATTTGCCATTCTACCATACACAGAGTTGCATAAAATAAAGACAAATGAAGTTCCAGAAACAAGAAAACATTGTATTCAGTAACAGCAATATCATTTTAATTCCCACATTGAGACTAAATATTTTTGTTTAGTATAAATAACCAGATGAACTACAAAGGATACAGAAAGGAATAAACTGTATTCAGAGGAAGAACTGATAAGTAAAGTATGTATAGAGTGATTGTGCCCATACACACATATTTTATATATATGTTTGTGTGTACACATCCATGCATATATATGTGTGTGTATACATATATCGGTCTATGCATGTATGTGTGTGTGTATATATTATACATAGGAATATAAATAAAATTATACACACACACTCACACATTTGCTCCCAGTGGTAGCCATCTCTGGGGTAGGAGAGGCAGAGGGAGAAAGAGGGACAAAAAGAAATTTACGTTGTAATTGAATATGCCTCTAAAATAAATAGCAAGCTGTGCATAAGAGATAGCCAGTGTGATGTGCAAACACCATTTTATTATACTACGTTATGGAGATGCTTGTTTTATTGCACTAATTAAAAATAAAAATAAATTGGAAGCTAATTTCTATGATAGAGTTGCTTGTGTTAAAAGAAAGGAAAACCAGGATCCTTTGCCTTCACAATACAAATGAATTAAAAAAAACAAAAACAAGGAACACTTATTAAATCTCCACTACGTTAGATGAAGGGTACTAAGCACTTTGTAGGATTGAACTGGGTTACACAAATGCCATTATCCCATTGACTTGCTCCAGGTGAGGGTGGCTTTTACTCTCTTCCACCAGGACATATGGTCATTCAGCAAGATATTTTTATGTTTTTTTAATTTTTTTTTTGGCAGACCTACAAAAGCCACTCGAT
>JAQQSU010019659.1:0-10211 GCA_028627135.1 Pseudochirops cupreus
ATTATTATTATTATTATTGACTACATCCAACTGGAACTCGAGATACACAGGCACTGCAGTTGGGAGATCCATCCTGCCCTACTGAAAAGTGACATAGGAGAGAATAGACTGGGGGAGGGGGGACACACTGGGTTGGCTGTTTTGGGGCAGTGGGTGGGGGAAAGAGGGGGAGAAAACATGTAACTCAAAATCTTGTGGAAATGAATGATGCAAACTAAAATAAAATTTAAAAAAAAATTTGTTCACAAAAGATACAGACAGATATACATGCATACACACATGTAATAAATTCTGCAATGACAATAACATGTTAACTTAAATACATCATCAAATGAGGAAACTGAGACCCAAAGAAATTAAGACAAAAGCCAGGTTCCCTGAAACCCAAGACAATGTTGTTTGCTTTTTTTTAGTTTACATCATTCATTTCCATGAGATTTTGAGTTACAAATTTTCTTCCCATCTTTCCCCTACCCACTACTCCAAAACGGCGATACCACTGTATACCTCCCCTCCCCCAATCTGCTCTCTTCTATATCCTCCCCCATCACCCCACTGACTTTCCGGTAGGGCAAGATGGATCTCCTTACCCCAGTGCCCGTATATCTTAATTCCCCGTTACATGTAAATAATAGTAATAATAATAATATATATATATATATATAGAAATATATTTTTCAACATTTGATTTTAGAACTTTAAATTCTAAATTCCTTCCCTACCTCCCTTGTCAATACACCCCCACTGGAAAGACAAGCAATTAATTCAATACAGGGTGGTACATGTGTAGTTACATAGAACATCTCCACGATGGACATATTGTGAAAGACTGACTTTATTTCCCTCCTTCCTATCCCACCCCTACTTTTTCTGTTCTCTACTTTATCCCTGGCCCTTTACAGAAGTGTGTGCTTCCAACAACCCTCCCCCTCAACCTGGCCTCCCCTCTATCATCCCTCCTCTCATAGCCATCCCCCCTACTTTCCTGTAGGGCAAGATACCCAATTCACAGGGTATGTCATTCCTTCCCTAAGCCAAATTTAATGAGAGTGAGGTTGACCCATTCCCTTTTGCCTTCCCATTCTTCCCCTCCATCGTAAAGGTTATCCCTTGCCTCTTCTATGTGAGATGATTAACCCCACTCTGTCTCTCCCTGTCTCCTCTCATTCTATTCCTCTCCCACCTCTCAATTTCATCTTTTAAAATATCATCCCTTCCTATTCAATTGATCCTGTGCCCTCTGTCTATGCACACATATATACATACACTCACATATATATTCATGGGCATATATACCCTCCTCTATAGACATGTGTATGTATGTATATATATAAATATTTATGTTCCCTTCACCTATTCTCATACTGAGAAAAGTTTCATAAGTCACAATTATGACTTTTCCATGTTGGCATGTAAATAGTTCAAATTTGGTAAGTTTCTTATGATTTCTTTTCCATGTTTACCTTCTCATGATTCTTGTATTTGAATATCAATTTTTCTATTCAGTTCTGGTTTTTTCAGCAAGAATGCTTGAAAGTCCTCCACCTCACTGAATGACCATATTTCCCCCTGAAACATTGTATTGGTAATGGAATTTGGAGATGCCCCTGTATTGGCTTGGTTTTTTGGTTCAGTGTTAAAACCCTGAGCTTGTGAATCCCAACTTGTGGGATGGACTTGTTGACGTGAAGAGAGAGGGCTGAACTGGGAGGAGCCGTGAATTGGGAGAGAGGCCCAAGCCTAGAGAAGGCCAGAAGGACTTTGGGAGAGCAGTATCCAGTATCGTGGAGCCTGAGTTGCTCAGAGAAAGACTAAGAGCCTGTTGGAACTGGCACCCACAACTGCCAAGGATTGAGGAGGCATGGCTATGATGCCAGTATTTTGTCTGTCTGTTTTAAAGTTGTTTTGCCAGATTCACTGGATGGTAAAGGACAGTGCTGCTATTGTAGAAGTCCTGGAACCTGGCTGTTGGTTTAGAAGCCCTGAAGGAAGATTTTCTTGTGGTACCTGCACAGAAATCCTGGAGGAGGGCCTTGCTGATGTTTTCAGGGGTTCTGGGACTGTTCTACAGGCAGAGAGTGACTTGATGAGGACACTAGCTATGGCTTTGTTGAGCCTTGTCTCCCCAAGAACTGAGATTGCTGAGGGCTTGCCTCAAGTGAAGATGAAAGAAGGCCCTTTCCTTGGGTATTCAATGCTGAGCTTAACCTTGTAACTTAAGGGTGGATGGCCTTTTGTGCTTTCCTGCCCTTTTGAGATTCAGGGGTGGGAAGCCTTTGAGTGATTGACCAAATGAATGTACTTTGTTTATGGTTGGAGACTAATCTCCATTTGAGAAGAGACTTTTGACTGACTAAATGAATGAACTGTGTAGGGGTGGAGTAGTACCTGGATTGAATTGAAAACTTGCTAAAGGAACAAGTTACACTATATTTTGACTTTTTCTGTTCTGTGAATGTTTGCTGAATAAATGGGGTTTACCATGCTGGTAATCCGAACCTTGAAAGTTGCCTTGGCTTGGCATTACAAACATTATACTCAATTTTGCTGGGTAGGTGATTCTTGGTTTTAATCTTAGCTCCCTTGTTTTCCAGAATATCATATTCCAGGCCCTTTGACCACTTAATGTAGAAGCTGCTAGATCCTGTTATCCTAATTGTGTTTCCACAGTAATAAAATTGTTTCTTCTTGGCAGCTAGTAATATTTGCTCCTTGATCTGGGAATTCCAGAACCTGGCTATAACATTCCTGGGAGTTTTCTTTTGGGGATCTTTTTGAAGAGGTGATCGGTGAATTCTTTCAAGTTCTATTTTGCCCTCTGTTCTAAAATATCAGGGCAGTTATCCTTGAGAATTTCTTGAAGGATGACTTCTAGGTTCTTTTTCTGATCATGACTTTCAGGTAGTCCAATAATTTTAAAATTGTCTCTCCTGATCTATTTTCCAGGTCAGTGATTTTTTTCAATGAGATATTTCACATTGCCTTCTATTTTTTCATTTGTTTGGATCTGTTTAATAGTATCTTGGTTTCTCATAAAGTCATTTGCTTCCATTTGCTCCACTCTAATTTTGAAGGAATTATTCTCTTAAGTAAGGTTTTGAGATTCTTTTTCCAAAAGGCAAATTCGACTTTTTAAGGCATTCTCCTCATTGGCTTTTTAGGCCTCTTTTGCCATTTGAGTTAGTCTTATTTTTTAAGGTGCTATTTTCTTCTGCCAGGTTGCTCTCTTTTCACAATTTTCTTGCATCATTCTCATTTCTCTTCCCAATTTTTCTTCTACTTCTCTTATTTGGTTTTCAAAATCCTTCTTAAGCTCCTCTATGGCCTGTATCCAATTTCCATTTTTCTTGGAAGCTCTTGGTGCAGGAGTTCTGACTGTGCTGTCTTCCTCCCATTCCATGCTTTGATCCTTTTTGTCCCCAAAAAAGAAATCTAAAGTTGGATTGCTATTCATACTTTGCTTCCTTTGTCTGTTCATGTTGCCAGTCAATTACTTGACTTTTTAGGTCTGTGGAACTCTGCTTCCAGAGGGGTGAGCTTTATCCTAAATCCTTGGGGTTTTGGCAGCTGCCAGAACTATTAGAAGGCCGCTGTCCATGCAGCCCCCACCAGCTTTCGCTCACTGTTCACATACCTCAGGACCACCACCCAACACTGTGATCCCAATCCAGGCAGCTTAAGGCAAGAGCACTTAGCCTCTGAATGATTGCTTGGCCCCCTGCAATCTGCAGGCTGAGAGCTCTGAAGTAGCCACGTGGAGGTGGCTGCAGGGCTGCCATTTTGCTGCTTTCTTGCCCTAGGGGCAGATGGCCAGACCTGCTTTTTTTCTCCCCCAAATTTAGCAGAGTTCCACTGACCTTTCACTTTGTCCTTGTTTCTTATAGGTTGATAATTCTGGAAACTGCCACTGCTGCCAGTGATCCGGTCTCCTAAAAGCTCCAGCAGTGGCTTGTCCTGGCCACCCTGGAGGCCAAGCTGGGGTTGGGCTGGTTTCGGCTCCCAGCACACTATGATGAGCCCTTCCTGTCCCATTTGCCAAGCTGCCTTCAGTGGGAGCCTTGTTTGTTTCTCTATACTTTTGTGGGTTCTGGAGCTCTAAAATTTGTTTAGAGTCACATTTAATAGGTATTTGACGTGGTTATGGGGGGAACTGCGGAGTTTTCCTGCTTCTACGCCACCATATTGGCTCCGCTCCCCGAAGACCATGGTCTTTGCTCTGTACCAAGCTACTCTAATATTCACAAGTACTAGAGGTCAAACAGTTCATTAATAATAGGTACCACAGAAGCCTGAGGAATGTTTTGCAGTTTTCAAGTCCTCTCTGAAATGTGATGTAAAACCTAACCACAACAACCTTAAAAAGAAATGACTAGGGTAGGATACAAGATGACTACCAACTCTCTTTCTGGTCTCAACATCTCTTTAAATGCAGACTGAGTCAAGCAGCAGCAATGTAAAAATATTTAAGTAATAAGGTGAAGTTAACTGAAGGGGGAAAAAAAGGCCATAATGTAAAAATTTGTGACACAATTTTCTTCATGAATCTTGTAAACAGAATGGAACCCGGAAGTATACTCAAAGTTCCTGACTCTGACTAAGGGTAAACATTTATTACTAGGAAAAAAGAACAAAATCATCAGCTGCTACACATGGAAGAACCTGTTTGCTCTAAGTTCTTTTTATTTGTCTCCTAACACAAATAAAAATGCAAATCTTTAGTAAATCTGATAGCCTTGAAGGGACAATAAAAATACTTTTATACTAATATGGCACTATATAAAACCAATTCTATATTCATATTTTAAAATGACAAGCATTTTTGTGTGAACTAAAAGGGAAAGATAGTGGTGATGTTGCAATCTGCTATGAGGAAACTTCAGGGAGGTTTTTATTTTAGCTATATTAATTTTTCAGCCAAATGATGCTGCTCAGATGACAAGAATTATGGAATTGGGGTGGCCATGTGGTACAGTGAATACAGCACTGGCCCTGGAGTCAGGAGGACTTGAGTTCAAATCTGGCCTTAGACACTTGACACACTAGCCGTGTGGACTTTGGCCAAGTCATTTAACCCCAAGTGCCCTCCAAAAAGTAAAAAAAAAAAAAAATTATGGAATTGGAGGTCAAGGCTGGAGAACTACTCTAAATGGTAACATGGAATTCCTACACTTAAATTTCTCGATAATCTTCCCCTTAAGTCCTTTTTTAATACTTCATCAGGCTGTGGAGGTAACCCTGAACTCTCAAAGATGGAATACAAACTCTGAGTCTATCAAGTTTGAAAGGTTCAGGAGAACTAATGTAATTTCAGCCAAGATCATCACTAGGTTGGTCATAGGGTGGTAAATTTTCAGCCCAGCAGCTCATGCATACTTTCCATTATGGCAAAGGAATGGTAGTAGAAAAGGGAGAATAGTGATGTAGACACCTCAAGTACTAAAGGGTTAAAATAATAAAAATACATCCCACTAATGCATTCTATTCAATAAATATTAATGTCTACTATGTGCCAAATTTTTACCTTGTAAAAAAATTACAATGTGTTCTGTTTTGTTTTGTTTTGGGAGGGGGGGAAGGGTTGAGGTGCCTGACACTAACAATAAGGTCTCATGTACAAGGTGGCACTTAAGTTTTCTTTAACACTCAGCCTAAACATTCACATATAATCAATCATTGAAGAAAATTTATTTTGAGTCTACTTACTGTGTACCAGGCATTGCATTAGTGGTTGAGGACACAAAGACACAAAAGAGACAGTCCTGCCTTCAAAGCAAATACTTTCAGTAAGTGGAGACAAAGCACTAGGATTTGGGAGGAATCAGAAAAGGCCTCGTGTCCTACATGATAGGTAAGGTTAGAGCTGAGCTTTGAAGGAAACTAGGCAGTGGCAATGAGAGACAATGAAGAGACAGTCTCAATTATATCTTTGTACTCCAGCACCTACCTAGCACGTGGTGCCTGGCACTAGTAGGCACATAACAAATGCTTGATGAATAACTGATTATATGAAAATACCAATAATGCCTTGCAAGTACAAGGGAAATTTTGTGAGTAAAATCTCCACAGTCATAACAAATAATAGTTTCCACTACATCTACTATGTGTGTGTGTATGCGTGTGTGTGTGTGTGTGTATTTTATATATCAGGAGGACCTGAGTTCAAATTTGATACTTAACACAAAAACTAGCAGTGTAACCCAAATTGCCCTACCTTCCCCCCTCCAAAAAGAAAAAAAACCATATAAAATCATAGGATCACAGATTTAAAGCTAGAAAGGATCTAAATGGCCTCTAGTTCGGTGCCTTTATTTTATAGAAGAAATTAAGGGACAGAAAGAGGTTAAGTGACTTGCTCAACGTCATACAGTTACTTAACCACACACAGTGGGATTAATACACATAAGAGGTGGAATCTGAATTCATATCATGACCCCCAAGTCAGTAGTGCTCTTTTCCATGGCCTACCTAGTGTTAGATTAGTGTTGCCCCAGGCTTAAAAGACTCTAAGCTAAGCCACAGAACAGAAATGAACAAGGTACCACTTGATGATGCTATTTAAAGGAGAAATAAAACCACACAGGACAGGAAGATCTGCAGTGGTCTAGTCCTAACAAAGAAAACAGAATTTTAGAGGTAGAAAGGACCTCAGCAGTCATCTAGTATCCCAACTCATAACATGAAAAAACAAGTAGTCATTCAAACTCTACTAAAGAACTTACATCCCAAGACACCTGTTTCACTTCTGGATGGTTTTAGATAGCTCTAATTTGAATTAGGCAAGTTTTTCTCGATATCTATCTTCAATTTGTCTTTTGGCAATCTCTACTTAATTCACCCTAGTTTTGCAGAATAGGATAAAGTTCAAGACAAGTGATATGGAAACTGATGTTTCTTTGACCAAGATTTGAGTGACCTAAGTCACATACCCCAAAGACCTTTATTTTAATATACCCCATATTTTTTTGTTAACCAATCTGAATTGACTGTCACCCCTCAGCAACACTTTCCCTTTGAAGGGCATATAAACTGTGACTCCACTGTCATTAAAGGTCTTTGATCTGAGAGATGGCCAAATGATCATCCTTTTATTAATAACCTGTAGATAATAAAATGATTAAATTACACACAAAAAAAGAATAGGATACAATAAAGCTAATCCCTTTCCACAAGTTGTCAAATCCTTGAACACAAACTTTCATGTGCTCCTACATCTTCCCTTCTCCAAAAAGTTCCAAATGAAAGGGACAGACTGATAATGAGGTTGACACATGCATTGTCCGAGTTAGCTCAGTTGTCTGGGAGGCTCTTCTGAAGGAAAGTATGGGAGAGAAGAGGTATTAGAATAGGTCTACAGAGCTGTCGTGCTGACCTCATTGTTGTATGCCTGTGAAATCTGGACAGTATAGCAGTACCATGCCAGGAAACTGAATCACTTACGTTTGAATTCTTAGGAAGATTCTAAAGATCATCTGGCAGGAGAAGGTACCACACACCAAACTAAACTGCCAAGCATTCAAACTCTTCTTCAGAGAGCACAACTCCTGATGGGCTGGCTACATTGTTCAAACGCAAAACATACACTTGCCAAAAAGACTGTTTTGTGGAAAACTCACACAGAGCAAGCATTTACAAGGTGGTCAGAAAAAGCGATACAAGGACGCTCTCAAGAATTTTGGAACTGTGTGACATGGGAGACACTGGCACAGGACCACTCAGCATGGTGTGCCCACATCAGAGAAGGTGCTGTGCTCTATGAGCAAAGCACAACTGAAACAGCTCAAACGAAATGCAGGATGCACAAATTTGGAGAATCCACTCCAAATGTTCACGTGGACTATTTGTGCCCAACCTGTGGTAGAGCATTCCGACTTTGTCTTAGTCTGATCAGCCAAAGTCAGACACACTGAAACTTGACTTTAGTTTAGCATGGTGATGTCTCTTTGGTCCTCTTTGAGAATGAAGGACAACCAACCAACCAACCAACCAAATGATGGGGACTAAAGGCACTTTATTATCCTATTTTTCCTCCTGAAAATGCTCTCTAATTTATCAATATCAATATTCTTAAACTGTGGACCCCAGAACTGAATATTATACTCTAGAAATGATCTGACTAGGGCAAGAGCATGGAAGGATTATCACCTCCTAATTCCTGTAAACTAAAGCTTCTTACTGTAATCAAAGACCAAATTTCAAAAATATCTAATGTAGATGTGTAATAAGCTGATAATCATTCCCCAGATAAAATTCTGAGAGAAATCATTCTTATTGTAAAATTCAAAGCTTAAAAACAACACAGCTGCCATTTTCCCCTTTTTTTAGTCCAGACGTGTAATGTCACTGTGTAGCTCTTATAATTTCAGAAAGTCCCTTGGGACACTAAGAGATTAAGTGAAGTTACACAGCCAATATCCAAAGTGCAACCTGAATCCAGGCGGAGGCTGGCTCTCCACACTGCCATAATTTTTTATTAAATGGCTAACATTTCCACTTAAATTATTTCTTGAACTAGGTCACTAATTAAAATAACAGTTTTACCTACATGGTTATGCATATCTTGTCTATAATTCTTAATTATTAGATTCTTAGAATTTTATTAATGTCGTAAAAAGGTTGACATTAATCATTAGACAGTCTAAACATCAGACATTAATCAAATAATTTTTATCATTTTCATGTCCATTTTTACCATTATCAGTCCAAATACCGAATACACTAACTTGCCAGCCTAGAAACTTGCCAGCCTACAAACAGATTTAACCCTTTCTTTTTTCCTCCAAATGATTTTACTTCTAATGTCTTATGGCCATAGTGGCTATTAGCATAATAGTGTGGGAACTTATCTAAGAAAAATGAAAGGTAGAAGTAAAAAAAATTAAAAAGCACTTAATACATAATTGCTGTGCTTCCCATTTCTTTCTATGAAGGGTAGAAGTTATTCTCAAACAATGTTCGTATTTCACAATGCTGAGAATATCGCCAGGTCGTAAATCTTGGTAATCAATACCAATCTTGTAATCCTACAATGTTTCCCTCATCTAGATCCTGTTCTTATCTCTGTGCCTTTAACCCTTCCTCCTCAAACTGGGCCCAACTATCTGTAGGCCCTCCTACAGAGTGCCTTTTTTATACACAGCAGACTCAGTCAACTATTTTTACTTCTTCAAACTATCTTACAGAAAAACAAAAAAAAAGAGGTGAAATACAAAAAATTAAAGACAACATGTAATGTCACTAAGGATTATATAATTCAGGCAAATGTTATTATTCCTTACTAAGTACAAAAAGTAGAAATCAATGCTGGAGGAAATGTGGGAAAATTGAAACACTAATGTACTACTGACAAGAACTGCGAACTGATCCAACCATTCCAGACAGTCATTTGAAACTATGCCCAAAAGGCTATAAAACTGCATACCCTTCAACCCAGCTAAACCACTATTAGGTCTACGTATCAAAGAGACCAAAAAAGGGGGGAAAGGACGTATTTGTCAAAAATATTTGTATCAGCTCGTTTTGTGATGGTAAAAAACTGGAACTTGAGGGGATATCCATCAAATGCGGAATGGTTGAATAAGTTGTGGTATATGATTGGAGTACTACTGTGCTGTAAGAAATGACAAGCAGGATAATTTCAGGAAAATCTGGAAAGACTTACATGAACTGATGCAAAGTGAAGCAAACAGAACCAGGAGAACGTTGTACACAGTAATAGCAATACTGTACAATGATCAACAGTGAATAACTTAGCTATTCCCAGCAATCCAAGACAATTCCAAAGGACTTATGATGAAAAATGCTATCTACCTTCAGAGAACGAACTGACGCAGATTCCACCTCATCTTGGGGTGGGGAGAGTGGAGAGACGAGGAGAAAATCTGGAACTCAAAACCCTACGGACATGAAAACTAAAAATAAATAATTCTTTTTTGGGGGGGAGAGAACAAACGAACTGATATAGTCTGAATGCAGATTGAGGTATACTTTTTAACCTTTATTTTTCTTGGGTTTTGGTTCTGTGGGGGTTTTTTGGTCTGTGTCTTCTTTTTCTTTTTTTTTTTCTTTTATTTTTTTAATGAGAGTCTTTATTAAATTTTTTTGAGTTACATATTTTCTCCCCGTCTTTCCCCCGCCCACCACCCCAAAACAGCCATCCCAGTATTTCCCCCCTCCCCCAGTCTATTCTCTCCCATGTCACTTTTTGGTAGGGC
>JAQQSU010001966.1:0-14820 GCA_028627135.1 Pseudochirops cupreus
AGAGCACTTGGCCTCTGAACAATAACTTAGTCTCCCTGCTGTCTGCAGGCCATGGGCAGGGAAGCTGGAACGTGGAGGTGGGTGCAAAACCTCTGCCTTTCACTTTCCAGCCCTGGAGGCCTTTCGGCCAGACTGGTTTTCTCCCCAGATTTCGCTAGCTTCACTGTCCTAGTTCTGAATGCTGCTCGCAGCTGCCGCTAATCTGAGGCTCCTAGGCTCCTTGGTTCCTCCCATCCAGCTGCCCCTGGGGCTCAGCCAGGGCTTCAGGCCAAGCTGGTTTTGGTTCCCAGTACTGATATGGTTCCTCGTAGCCAAGCTGACTTTAGTCGAAAGTATATTTGTGTGCATTTTGGAGTTCTAGGATTAGTTTGGAGTCATATTTTATGAGTATTTTGGGGTGGCTATGTGAGAGCTGAGATATGTTGCTGCTCCTATGCCGCCATCTTGGCTTTGCCCCCCTCTTCCTCATTTCTTTATGGTCTTCTCAGTGCCTAGTCATATTGACTCTCTGGTTAGTATATAATATAGAATGTAATTGCAATCATGATTTGGATTTTAGAATTCACAAGCATGTAACTTTTTTTTTTACTTTTTTTTTTGGAGGGGAGAGGGCAGAGCAGTTGGGGTTAAGTGACTTGCCCAAGGTCACATGGCTAATGTGTTAAGTGTCTGAGGCCAGATTTGAACTCAGGTTCTCCTGACTCTGGGGCTGGTCCTGTATTCACTGTGCCAGCTAGCCACTCCAGCATGTACCTTTTTGTGTTGTCATTTCTTCATGAAGAGGAATACTCCGTTAATTAATACATCATGGAAAGTGGATGATTATTGAGAACGGATTATTATTATGGCTATTTTTTTAACAAAAATAATAACAGCACTACTTCACATTTATATAGAGCCTTCATGTTTGCAAAGTATTTTCGCATAAACATTCCATTTATTTCTAATAGAAAACTACTAGGTAAGCGAAGTAGGTGATATTATTCCCATTTTATAGATGAGGAAACTGTCTTAAAGAGGCTAAACAGCTTGTTCAAGATAATACTATTAAAAGCATAGAGTTTTTCATGCCACCCTCTATGACAGTGGTTTTCAACCTGTGGGTCACGATCCCTTTGGTGGTAGAAGGGGGTCTCCTAAGACCATCGGAAGACACGTATTTCCAATGGTCTTAGGAACCAAGACATTGCTCCTCTATCCGTCTTCAGGTGGATGCAGATACATGCAGATACACCCAGATATGAGTATTAAAGGGTCCCGGCATTAGGAAGGTTGAGAACCACTGCTCTATGATCTTCTCAGCAGAGTGGAAGGGGACTATAGATGTGGAATGTTGAATGTACTATCAAACTCTGACACAATATTGGTTTATTTTGCTAAATTGTTTTCCCTTCTCTTTCTTGTAGAGGAAGGTTCGTTCAAAGCCTATTTCTTTGGTGGTGGGGCAATATGGGAAGGAAGGCTATATAGTGGGAAATGACTGTGAAATAGAGACCAAAGACTGTCACTAAAACTTCTATTTGTTTTTCTGTTGTTTCAGTATACCCAAGTCTTCATGACTCCGTTTGGGGTTTTCTTGGGCAAAGATACTAGAGTGGTTTGTCATTTTCTTCTCCAGTTCATTCTACAGATGAAGAAATTGAGGCAAACTGGATTAAGTGACTTGCCCAGGGTTATGCAACTATTATATTTCTGAGGCTAGATTTGAACTCAGGTCTTTAGGGCCTCCTCTATCTACTATATCACCTAGCTGCCCCTAAACTTATATTCACAGAATGATAAAATAAAATTAAAATCCAGTAAGTCTGACTTCTCTTTCAGTTCCATATACTATAAGAAAACATTGCTTTTTCTCATTTACAATAATATTTATACTGTGATTTAATGTATTCAAGGAATTGTACAGGTACCACATTGTAGCATCACAGCAGCTCTGGGAAATAGGTGCTATTATCACCCTCATTTTACAAAGGGAGAAACTAAGGCTTAAAAAGGGGCGCAGTTTGTAAGTTTCCTAGGCCAGATTTAAACTTGGGTATTTCTGACTTCAAATCTACTACTGTTCCTAGTAGGGCAACAGGCAGTATGGATTTGTAAATGATGTGACAACAAATTGATGGCACTGTGAAAAAATAACAGTGGTCCTAGTCGAGAGAACTCTCACATTATACCTTGCTCAATCACTTATCAGCCGTGTAACTTTGCTCTGAGTTCCTCTTAAATATAAACTGAGCAAGTTGGATTAGATTATTTCCAAGGGCCCTCAAACTCTCACATTCTGTGATTCTTTAATTCAAAGGGAGAGTAACAAGACCACAATCCAATTGTATAAAAATACTCCATTATTAAAATGTATGTAAATCTATGTATGTGCATGGATATGTTAATCAGCATCTTGTAAAAAAGGTCAGTGATTGGATTGTATGCATTATGAATTAAATGTGTTCATCCGATAAGACTTTCAATATAAACATAACATACAAATAAATCTGATGATGACACTAATGAAGGAATGTTTATGATTAACAGATGTGTCCCATCTGCCTGCATTTTCTTTGTCACATCTGTGGACCACACAGGTTATTGCCAATATGAGACTTCTTTTTTTTTTCTGGTATATTGAGCAACCAAACAAACACATGGTTCATGTGCCTCCATTTTTGAGGGTCCAACATACTTAGACTATCTTGTTATGTATGAACAGTTACCATAGAAAGACAGAAGCGATGGGATTGGCTGGGAGTGAGGGGTGTTGGTGGCTTTATAATTGTTGAGAGCTGAATCCCTCAGTGATCTCTGGTAATGCCAACATTGTGGCCTTTACAAATAAATATAAGCTTGAGTCATTTAGGGAAAACCAACTATCCCTGTGAAAATGATAGGCTAGACACAAAAAATGAAAAAAAGATAATTGCATTTCATTTTAAGGGAGGAGGGAGTCTGTTTTGCTAGCACGGGATTCAGAGTGAGACTTTGTTGTATACTTGCTAACTGGTAAGTCATTAAACCTCTCTGGATCTCAGCTTCCTCATTTGAAAAATGGAAATAATGATACATTCAATACCTTCCATGCAGGGTACTTGTCAGAATGAAATCATTTAATGTATTAAAGCATTTTTCAGATCTTAAGATGTTATATAAATATTAGCTATTATTATATCAGGTCCCCTCTTTAAATCCTCATTTTGAAGATATTGTAAAATATATTTAATATATTGAGTAAAGGACTATGGGATTCCTGATTTGTGTCTTTTCGTGACTGCATATTGTTTGCTTACCAGGAAGTTTGTGTTATTATGAATTTTTTCTTCCATTGTCCATCATTTAAGAGTCTTATGATTGTGAGTAGAAACTATTATTGTTCTTCTGTGGGTATTTCAAATTTTATTTTGTTGCTTTTCCTGTGCGTTCTTTGGGAGTTGTTTTCACAGAGTATTTTATGTACAGAATAACACAATTCAACTTTATAGAAAATAAAGTTAATACCCAAAGCCAGTCTTGAAACTGGACACTTTATAGTTCTAAAAATGGGTTACACTTGAACTTTATTCCAAGTTAGGGGAATAAGTCTTTTCCCCACATCTGTTTCAATTTTCACTTTCCTAGGAACCTTCTTATAGCATCTTATTTCTGTATGCATCACTGTATCTCCTCTCTATAACAGCAAGCACCCTAGCATACCCAGGATGGCTGCTAGCACAGATTCTTAGATATGCTTTTCTAAATGAAAGCAACTCAAAATGGCTTAACAATCTTACTTTAATCAATCAAACATATATCATTTACCCAGTTCAGGGGATAAAGTCAACACCCTGAACTTCAGAGAATACAAACAGAAGTTACAGAAAATAACACAATTCAGCAGACAGGGCTTCCAGCTGTCTGACCATTACATCTATACCTAGTTAGTTACCAGAGAGGGCAGCACCAACATCTGGGTTTTCAAAGGAGGGGGAAGGGTGGGGAAACAGTTCAAGAGTCTTATCTGGCCAATGTAATGGTAATTAATTTAAATTTGAAGACCCCTTTTTCTTATGTCAAGTAAGCAGGTACTTAGCCCTTAGTAACTAATCAAACCTTTGTGGCTAAGAGGCAGAGGGTATGAAATCTGTCTCCTGTTGCTGACATAGTAGGAAGTGTTTGGCTGAAACAGGAAGCCAATGCTTTGTGTGTATATAAGACGAACCCCAGAGAGAGACAGTCAGAATTAGAAATTTTTTTCCTGGTGGGCTCCTGGTGGAGGAGAGAGAGTGAGTTTCTCTCAGTGAGCATCTGGAAGCTGACTGAGAACTGAGAGAGGATTTCCTTGAGGCCAGAATCTGGTGAAGGCTGAAGTTGTAGTTGACAAGGCCTCCTGGAAGGCTGAGATTTCTTCTGGGTCCTAGGGCTACCTGAACTGCCAGAGGACTGAAGAAGCATGACCAGGATAAGACTTTGTTTGTGGCTTGGTTGATCCTTGAGTTCCTGGGAACAGAAATTGTGACGGTTTTGAGATGTATTAGACCCTGTAAACTTCAGTGGGTAGCAGGAACTGCCTGGAAGGCTGGACAAGGACCTGGGAGCTGTCTGCCTCTGAATCCAGGTGACTGTGTGGTGGATTCAGGTAGGAGCTGGGACCATGGAAGGGGATCCAGGGAATCTGAGAGACCACCCCAAGTCAAGACAAAGAAAAGCCTCTCCTTGGATATTGAATGTGGTGATGAAATTGAAGTTTACTAGAGACCGAGGGGTGGAGGGTTTGTGTAATTTTCTAATGATTGTATTTAGTGATTAACGATACTTAGTGACTGATTGCTAGATAAATGACTGATTAAGTCAACCTATGATTGCCCCATGAGTGGAAGATTGACTATTGTATTTTGAGATGACTGAATGACTGAGTAAGGAGGCAAACCTCTTTAGGGATACCAGATGATTGTTCCTTTGTTCTTTGTTCTAAATACTGACCACTTTGGTGAAAACTATGTGGCCGTTTTAATATTAAGCTGTTGTGAACACTATATTGTGATTTTCTGTGATAAGATATAATGTTGTGAATATTAAATTGTGATTTGTTGTGAATGTTTGCCTTGATTTCTTATGGAATAACATAACTATACTATACTGTGTAATCAGAACCTGAAAAGCTGTTCACAGTAGCATTCTTTTGGGAAGCTTCTCGTGCATGGCATTACAGCCAAATCACACAACTCTTCCCAAAGTGAGCCCCAAAGCAAAACCTCACATCAGGGTATATATAGCCTTCTCCTGGGTCAGAGAATGTCACAACCCTCTTGATCCACTGCCCAATCACAAAGTAACAAGGTGTGGGCATGTGACCGCATTCAGCCTATTAGGGGGCAGAATATATTTTCAAATCAAGGAAGGTTCTCAGATTCACTTAAGCCTATCAAGGGGCCAAGGCGCAGGGACAATCTTCATATTCCAATTACACTCTCTCCCTTCCATTTTTTTTCCTTAGAGTTCATCTCAAGCCCATCAATGAGTGGTAGACAAGGTTTAGTCATCAGAACAAATGGTGACACAGAGAAAACTATTAGGGGGACTGGAAGTGACCTTTGTCATGGCATTGTCTTTTTGCTGTATGTCAGAGAACAAAATTTACATAAGGAAACCTAGTAAATGTGTAGATTTCTTCCACCTCTCATTCCTCACACATTATAGATATTTAGGCCATTGCTAAATAAGCACATTATCAAAAGTGTCTATTTCATGGAATCATTTAATCAGCCAGCATCTCTTCTTCAGGCACCTATTCTGTATTAGTGCTAGGTGTTGGGTGGAGGCAGACACAGAGACAAAAATAAAAACTTAAAGGGAATTTGGAGATCATTTAGTGTAATCTACTTTGTTTTCAAATGAAGATACTGAGACCAAGAAAGGCAAGTGATTTGGTCAAATTCATGCAGTGTGTTAATGGATTGTATAGTCATACAGACTTCCCTCCTAGGGAAACTAGAAGGAAGGTACTTGTTTTCAGGTGGTATGTTTTATCATTTACACATCGTTCCTCACTGAGACAAATTGACTTTTCACAGTGGTTTTACATTCTCAGATTACCTACATATGAGTTGTTCTGTATCTTCCTTTTGAGATTAGGATTAATTGAATAGTAATGGTAGAAAAAAGTCTCTGAAAGATTATTTTAGATTAGTCCTGCCCCCTCATTTGAAAGTAATGATAATTTAAACCCCCAAAGATCAATCGACCTAAAACATCTCAGCCAGTTGGAATTTAGGGGGTTTTTTTGGCTATTTTATTAACTAGCAATCTCATGTTGCATAGTGCAGAGATAATTATGTCTGATTCAGAGTCAGAGGATCAAAATAACCTTGGACAAACTAGTTAACCACCCAGAGACTCAGTCTCCTCATCTGTAAAATGAGGGAATATAAGATTTCTCAAGTCCCTGATAGCCCTTATATTCTGTGATTTTATTAATTATTTAGGTATCTAAAGAATAAGATGCTGACATGATACTAGGATTTCATTTTAAAACTAAATTCTTTATATTAATTTCAATAATTTAGTAAATTCAAAGAAAAAATTATGTTTCTTCAACATGATAATTGAATGAAATATTTACAACATTAACTTATTGAACTTAGCTTTTAGAAGCAAAGACTTAAATTAGGGTCCTTGAGCTTCTTTTTTTAAAAAAATGCACTTTTATTTCAATTTAATTTTAATTCAATTCAATTCAGTTTATTTCAACATAATTGGTTTCTTTTGTAATCTTATGTATTTTATGCATTTATGATAAAGGATTTATCATAGACTTCATCACACTAACAAAGGAGTCCAGGAAACCAAAAAGAGGTTCAGAACCCTTGTGCTGGGATGATTATCTTCTTTTTTATGATGAGCCCAGGGGTCCCATATACTGGCTTCTTTACCAAGCATAAGTGCAAATTACAACAAAAGGCACAGTGGACAGAGCTCTAGGCCTGGAGTCAGAAGGACCTCAGTTCAAATGTGGCCTCAGACACTTACTATCTGTGTGATCCTGGGCAAGTCACTTCACCCTGTTTGACTCAGTTTCCTCATCTGTCAAATGCTCTGGAGAAGGAAATGGCAAATGACTCCAGTGTATTTGCCAAGAAAACCCCAAATGGAGTCATGAAGAGTCAGATACAACTGAAATTACAACAACAACAAAGTACAAATTATTCCTGCCTTCTCGGTGTGCTCCCCTTAGAAAGAATTGTCTCTGCAGTGGGGAAGCTTGTCACGATCTTTAGCATTTCTGATTGTTGAAGTGATCTTTTCCACAGCCTGTGCAATCTGTTCCTTAGGGAATAGTGGGAGAGCAAGGTTTGAATAACAAAATACATATTCGAGTAATTTTCATTCTAAAGTTGTTATAGATAATACCTAATATTCTCTTTTGTGTCTTATCTCCATCCTTTATGTTTCCCAATAAAACATCTTTTCCTCTCAACCCAGTACCCCACCATGCATCTTCCTAAACTCTGAACCTTCCCTCCTAGACATGTTCCCTCCCCACTTGAAATAAATTTAAAATTAAGGAAAAGATGACAGCTAACAACTTTGATGTTCCCACTCTGGCAGCCAACCGGTGCTATAGTTATGATTGAGAAACACTTTCTCCCTTGTGACTAGTACAATCCATTATAATCTCTTATTTTCAGGCACTTTTTAAATTTCTGGGGGTAAAAATTACACTTAGGGACCTGAGAACCTTTTCTTTTAACGTTTGTTTTTAAAACTTTGATTTCCAGTTTCTTTCCCTTCTTCCCTCCTCACCCATCCCCACTGGGAGGACATGCAATTCAATATAGGTTGTACATGTCTAGTATTCCAGAATAGTAGTTACTCTATTTTCTGCTTTTACCCTGTCCCTTTTCAAAAGTGTTTGCTTCTAACTACCCTCTCCCCCAATCTGCCCTCCCTTCTATCATCCCCCTTTTTATTCCCTTGCCCTGAGAACTCTTGATTACTATTAGCCCAAAGGTATTTTTTTTTCTTTTGAAAGTTTAATATATAATTCTATTTAGCTGTGTATGAGCTATCCAAGTGTGAAAAAAAAGGTGTTTTTCACCAGTTAATAAATTTGTCACATGCATTTTCTGAGCTCAGAAAACTCCAGAATTTCTTTTGAGAAAAAGCTTCAGATTTTCATGACTTAAAATGGCCTTTGTAAGGATAATTGCTTTTGGCCCACTATAAAAACTTTGCGTACAAATAAACTTTAAACTCCACTAATAGCTTTTTAACCACTGTCTTTGGGCAAATAAGTACATGAACTCAAACAAGACATAGCACCATATTCATGATGATACAGATTCATGCTTTGCTTTTTTCTGTCACTATATAATTATTTAAATGACAGCCCTTGTAGGTGCTTGTTTTGTGCACATTGCTAGTGATCATGAAGTGTGTTTTTGTGCAGATGGGTGTGTGTGCTTGGGTTTCATTATGCCAATGAACATATCTTTGTTAAGATAACTTGCTGGCTTTTAGTTTGCCTTATAAGCAGCATGTTCCAGGAGAAAAATATTACGATGATGCACCAGAACCATTCTGTTATGATGTCTAAAAGCCACGTTATAGATTTGATAGGAAGGAAAATTATGGTTCCCATGGCAAGCTTCACTTGGGCATTTTACACACATCTATATTAAAGCATAAATTTAGCAGCACTTACAGTCATACAAAATACTGAGTATGCACAAGGGGACCATCCTACCGTTGCTATAGGAACCATTTACTCTTTAAATTTTTCTGTAGTTAAAGTCTCCTCCATGTTCGTTTGAGTTCCTGATGAATATATGGTATGATTTAAAATGCTATGGCTCGAAACACAACAGACTTTCTTGGGATGTCCCATGATTTGACCTGAGTGTGGTTTTTAGGATGTTTTGCATTAAGGTAAAACCTTAGTGCATGAAGGTGCTATACAAGAAGAAATCTGGGGAGGTTCTGTAGAGAAATAGAATCAGTAAGTTGTATCTGGAGATACCAATTTTAAAAAAATCAATAAATGAAATTGACTCAAATAGGATAAAAGGTAAAAACTGAATTTCCCTGGGATTGCCTTAGGAAAAAAAATTCAGTGGGAGTGTCCAGCTTTCTGTCTTAAAAGGCTTTATAGAAAAATATTTGAAGGTTCTTATCCTGGGTTTAGAGGTTGTGCTTTTGAATACCACAGATTAATATGGTTCCCCTTAGAGGACTGGAAAGATGTTTATCTCCTTAAGGAACATCAGCGGTTTGGGTCGTTTGGAGTAAAATAGTTCAGTGAATGGCTGCTGGGACAGTGTTTCCCATACTCACCACATGAATCAGCTTTGTATGTAGTTAGTTGTTTCTAAGCAACCTAAATGTTGCTCATAGCAGCTTTCCACATTTTGGGAAGCACACAGGACTTGGAGGCCATACTTAATTGTGGTCTCTTGGGCAATATATACTTAACCTCTCAGGACCTACCTCAGTTTCCTCATTTGTCAAGTCAGTTTGCTAGTACTTGCACTACCAACCTTACAGGGTTGTTGTAAGGATTGAGTATGATTATGTCTCATGATTATAGATTGGAAAATACTTTGTAAATAAAGATGTTTACATATATAAAGTGTTTACATATGAACTATTGTTTTGAGTGGGAAAGAAGGTTGACTGATTTCTTTCTTGTTTTGGAGTCCTCATAAATTACAGTGAGCATATTAAGAGTCCTATCTTCTTAACTGACTTTGCCTCTAAGGGAAGGGTTCTTAACCTCACATGTTTGAACTTTTTACAAAAAAATACTTGGATAGCTGTATTTTAATACAATTTATTTCCTTTGAAAATCTATTCATTTTATTATAAGCATTTAAAAGCATCATTCTGAAAAGGGTTCTATAAGCCTCACCAGACTGCCCAAGAGGTCCAGGACACAAAAATAAGCAAGAAATCTTTCTCCAAGGAGTACTGCATGATATGGGCAATAGTGGTCACTCTGTAAGTATTTACTAAATTAAAAATCTTTAAATATCCTTGATATCAAGCCGCTCTTGGAGTCTTCCCCTTCCTCCTCCACCCCTGCGGTACCAATTTCCCCTTTCTTCTTTTGGAGGTAGCAGGAGAATGAGAGTAGTAATTGCTTTGGATATTGAAGAAACTATTCTTCTACCCAACCCTAACTCCGTTTTTCTAGAATTAGCTCTGTGGATAGGTAGAATGAGAAATGGAAAAAAGGGATGTTTCCTCAAGAGTCCTGCATATTATTAATATGTATCACTTGGCGGCGAGGGCAGGTGCTAACTCTGATGCATCTTAATGTCATTACTCTCATCAAAATCAGAGCTGGAACAACAACAACCAAAAAAAATACCCCACGTATTGTTTTTTCTTTTTCTTCTTTTGGGTCTCCAGTATCAGAGAGAAATCCTAAGAGAAGGGAGTGTCATTGCTTTTTGCCTTTGAGAGGATCATGCCAACTCTCAGCTGCAAGTCAATTTGCTTAGCTCTTACCACTCTGCTTAAATGGGAAGGCTGAAGAACCCTTCTGGGATTGCCCATCTTCATACACAGTATGAATAAAGTGATGGCATGACAGCTCACGTAACTTCTCTTGTGTTGTCTATTGGTTTAAATATTTAGACATGAAGGAAGAAAATAGGTAACCAAAAGCCATATGGGAGCAGTTTGATCTTGAACCTCAGGAACCTCAGACTGAGTGGAAAAAAAATTACAGAATGATGGGGGCATAATCACATTATACACACTGTGAGATGACAAAGTAAAGATATTAATGTCTTTGGACTTAGAAAGAATTAATCCAGAATTGTTCACCAAAGGTCATTGATCTCCAGCACCTCTTAGATACTGTTATAATGTTTGTCATTCATTGTTCTTATATTCATAAAGATAATGATGCTGATGCACTTTTGTTGATTACTATGTACTTAAATATGAGACTCAACATATCCATAATGGATAGAGAACAAACCTCGAGATCATAATCTGGGTCCGCACCCTGCCTCTGACAAAGACAAGTTCAGCAGCCATGGGCAAATAACTTTTTGTTGAGGCAGGAAAGTCACTAAGGTAATAAGTTCCAGAGCAGTTGCTTCAAACTGCTTTTGTAGAGGGAATTTCCTTATGGGGGTGTTCCTACAGCAATAAACCCACAGGTTCAGACCATTACCAAAAAATGTAAATATATAATTGTTTGTTATGACTATATTGGTACGTTATTCTAATTATTATAAAATTAAATTTCATGGAGGTTAATTGATTTGCCCAAGGTCACACAGTCAGTATCACAGAATCTTAGAGTTAAAAGGAACTTCAGATTTTATCTTTTCTAGCCCAAGTCTGAACAAAATTCTTCTCTTTAACATCCCCAGAAGAACTCTGTGAAAAGGAACCCATGACTTTCTGAAGCACCCCGTTCTTCTTTTGAACCTCTACTTGTTAAGACATTTTCACTTAGGTTAAACTAAAATCTGCCTTTCTTCAACATCCATCAGTTCACAGGATAACAGATTTAATGTGGAAAGGGACCTTAGAGGTTATTTAGTTAAATCTTCTTGGTTAACAGGTGAGAAAACTGAGGCCTAGAGTTGTTCCTAGGTAATTATTTGGAGCCAAAATAAATGTCTGATCCCTCTCATACATCATAGTTGTGATCACAGATATCCCATGTAAATCAATCAAGAAAAAAACCATTAGAACATAAAGAATTCAGAGAAACATTAGAAGATTTGGATGGAGTGATGCTCAATGAAGAAAGCAGATCCAAAAGAACAGTATATATAATGACCACTACACAGTAAATAAAGTGAGCACTAATGGACTTCCAAATTTGGGTTGGTGCAAGTACCGAGAGAACAGAAAGGCTTGAGATATCTCTTTTCCTCTGAGCTGGGAATTTCTTAGTCATACTTTATTAAAACCCTCTGAACCCTAGGATTTCTCTGTAGCTATAGCTAACATTTGCATGCTATTTTTAAGGCTTGCAAAATTCTTTACATACATTATCTCATTTGAGGTTCAAAACCATTCCTTGAATTATTCAACAAGCATTTATTAAGATTTTTACTGTGTATCAGGCACTGTTGTAAGTGCTGAGGATACAAAGAAAAGCAGAAAAAATAACATCTATAATCTTAAAAAAAAAACCATGATCACTGCTCTTCAGGAGCTCACACTTTAATGGGGGACACAATATGCACACAACTCTGTACATATGGGATATATATAGTACAAATGAGAATTAAACTCGGAGGGAATTCACTGTTGGTGCCGGGGATCAGGAAAGCCCTCTGGGAGAAGACAGTGTGAGGGAAGGCAGAATATAGAGGTGTGACTGGAGAGTATTCCAGGCATACTGAGCAACCATTGAAAAGACGCAGAGTCAAAAGCTGGAGCGTTGTGTTTGAGAAACAGCAAGATGGGTAGCTGAGTATCTATCAAAGAGAGAAGTTTAAGAAGACTAATGTTAGGTGTTATTTTTATCATCGTTTTATATATGAGCATATTGAGGCAGGAAGAGATTAAGTGATTTTTTAGGGTCACACAGATAATTAGCATCTGAAGTAGGATTGGAACTCACATCTCCTTTACTTCAAGTCTAACATTCTAGGAACTATATCACCCAGCAACCTCTAGCTTATGACATTTGTCCCTTTTGGCAGAGGTTCTTAATTGGAGGGCCCATAAACTCTAAAAAAAACACCCCACAACATTTTGATAACTTTATTTGAAAATATCTGGTTTCCTTTGAGACCAACTATAATGACAAAATCTACAATTGCTCCCCCAGGAACCTGACTGAGCTCTCACTACATCTTCAAGGGTGAAGCAATTTTCCTCATTTTGAATTTTTTAGGTAGATGAAATCACAGGTTTTCCTCTTCCCCAGAAGAAAGTTATTTTGTTTAAATAATGGAATTCAACTTTAAATAAAACTCAAATTCCAATTTATTGTATCTTTTTTGAAGATACTGTTGCTTAAAAATGTCTATCTTTTATGAAGTGACCCATAAGATGATTGAAATGTACATGTTCATATATGTTAATAGAACAAGAAGAGCATAATTCAGGATCTTAAGTCTTCTCTAATCAAAATTGATAAATACTGTAGTTGTCTTGGTTATAAAAGGGTTGAGAAATTCAAAGACCAGTGTTATCTTAATTATCAGAATGAAAAGAATTCTAGGAAGCAGTTTTTGTTGAGATATCAAATTACTATTTGATTTAAATAATGTGAAATGTTTTAAATGGAATTACTTCAGGCACTGTAGATATTAAGCAAGAATTTAATAATCATTTTACAAATGGGCATATCTGAAAGCTGAATAATGTAGACTGGTTTTTCCCCCTATCAAGTAAATGAAAAAGCTGCTTAATCCCTACCTGTATGGTTAGGGATGGATGAGTGATCCCCTGTTTCTTGCCTCTGAGCCTGTATAGGCAAAGCCATACCAAAATGCCCTGAAATTGATTAATTTACTCTAAGTGCTGCTAACATCCCATAACTTCATTTTTTTTTCA
Organism: Pseudochirops cupreus; assembly: GCA_028627135.1. Classification (NCBI taxonomy): domain Eukaryota; kingdom Metazoa; phylum Chordata; class Mammalia; order Diprotodontia; family Pseudocheiridae; genus Pseudochirops; species Pseudochirops cupreus. Next base: position 13,501 of record JAQQSU010001966.1, read on the forward strand.
GTCATAGCTCTGATTTTTGCTAAAACTATTTCTGAAAGGTTTAATATATATCTTTTTTGCTGGCAAATTACTGCTCATTTAGAAGTCTTAGAGTTAGTCCATTGCATAAAGATGGCTGTAAGTCTAATTTAAATAACTATCAGTCTTCTTGTTTTCCTTTTAGCTTGCTGAAATTGAAAAAAAAATGCATTTTAAGACACTTGCATTTTCATAGATTTGAGTTTAACCCATTAATATAATTTAAAGTTAAGTATCAGTATGATGTTTTATTAAGTTAACAAATGATACGCATACAATATTTTTGCAGTTCTATATATTAAAGTAGCAGGTAATGTAACTCATAATTTTTAACATTTTTTCATCAGTTATATGAGATGCTTTCCTGTGTAGAATGATGATATGATAAGACATAAGCTGAATCCACATAGAATTTTTAAACTATCTGGGGTGTTTCAACTGACTGAGCAATAAAACCCTCTTTTTGCATATGTGGAAACCAAGGCGCAGAGATATAGAGTGATTGCTAATCTTTGTTAATTTCTAATTCACCTCTGCAGAGAAACATAACGAAATACGTTTCATAGTTTGTCAAGAGGAGATGCTCTAGTTCTTTGAAGATGAGAAGAAAGCTATTTAGTGTGCTTTATATCTGGGTGTACATTTTAATTTTTTCCCTCCTCTGGACAAAACATTACCTTTCTGGTAACAACTGCCTTTTATCATCCCCCTTTCTTTTTCTCCCTCCCTTCCTACTTTTTCCATTTTCCTTTTATTTTTGCTTTAATCTTCCTCTCTTCTGCCATCTCTTATAACCCTTTCCATGTTACGCTTTCTTCTCTCTTCATTTTATCCCTCCTTTGTTTTCTAAATTGGTCCTTAATGGTTTCTCGTCCTTATGCAGTTGTATTTGTCAACAGGAAAAACCTACTTACCCAAAGTTGCTGTGATTTCATAAATCGTAATGGGTGTACTTAAGTTTGAGTGATTAACCTTGTGGGCATTTAGATATTGCTCTGCACCCTTAATACTCATTCCACATTTTAGTGGAAGTATGATATTTATGATTGTACATGCTTAACCTGGTTTAATTAGATTTTTGTATTCAGCTAAGTGTATCAGCTGGACATGACTATTTTTTCTAGGTCTTAAAATTCTGTATTTCATGTAATATACATGTATATAAGAACAAAAACACATACACAAAGTAGGTTACAGAGGATTATATCTCATTAAAAGGCTAGGGAATTTATACCTTTTTTAATTTATTTTTCTTCAGGAAAGAAACAAAAATGTGATTTTGTTAGAATAAAAATGGTATGG
>JAQQSU010019660.1:0-10211 GCA_028627135.1 Pseudochirops cupreus
AAGCCATGTACTCTTCTCTTTCTCATAATGTTAAGAGAAAGCAAGGGAGAATGCCTGCATGATGGGTAGATCCCCTTACTAACTTATCAGAGTACACAACCAAGATTCACACAAACTGAGAAGACATATCAGGGATATTTTAGTATTGATTGTGTATTGGAATTATCCCTAGAATGTGAGATTCAGTAAGAAATAAAACAATAAATGAAGATTTACTTTGGACTTTTATCCAAGTTAGCAAGGGTGCTTTTTATTAGAAATACTACAGGGAGGGGCAGCTAGATGGTGCAGTTGTTGTGTAGAGAATAAGAGCAAGCCGAGACTTGGGTTCAAGGTAAAATTTAGGTGTGGATTTATTGATTAAGCATGTGACTACCCAGAGGTAAACTGAAATTGGGTCGTAATCTTTTGGGGGTACAGACTTGATTATATAGGGTAAAACCACAAAAACCACAATCAGGGAGGGGAGATAGCAGAAGCCATGATATACAGAAGCAGAGAACAGCCATTGGTTAGATCTATAGCTCAGGGCTAATTTGGGAATATGGAGCAAGGGTACAAGGGTGCAACCTTCCTGTGTCATGGGGGTCCCTCCTAGAAGATGGTGGAGGGCACAGGGTGGAGGGTCATAGTCAGCACTTTCCAGAGCAGGGTGGAGGGTCATGGGGTAATGGGGACTGGAATTCCCCAGAACAGGCTAGGGTCATGTTCTGGCCAAAGAGGGTGGGGGCCATGCTTGGTCAGTGGGACAGGACAGGATAGTCCCTAGATAAGATCCTTGCACCATAATGAACCTTATACACTATAATGATTTGAGGAGAATATAAAATGTTGATTAGGGAAGAAGGGGTCAGGGAACTATGCCTTGAGCAATATGCCCAGACATGCCTTAAGCAGTTTTCAAGCTATGACAAAAAAGGGCTTGATGGTGGACTACAAATCAGGTTGTGTGGTGACCTGAGATTTGGGTTTGGGTACAACACAGTGAATAGAGCACCCTGGAGTCAGGAGGACCTGAGTTCAAATTCAGCCTCAGACACTCAACACTTACTAGCTGTGTGACCTTGGGCAAGTCACTTAACCCCAATTGCCCTGCCTTCCATCCTCCAAAAAAAAAATACCGCATGGAATTTGTTTTAAGATGATCATACGACATAGATGACCTGACTAGCTGTGCTCTGGTTAGTTCTGAGGGTAATTAGCTTTAGGGTTTTAATTACTCAGACAAATATGTCAAAGTCTTGGTTTGATTTTCTTTTTAAATTCTCATTTTTGATGTATCAATTGGTGTTGCAAAATTTCTTCTTTTTTTCTAAAATGAAGGATGCATTCTAGTGTGTTTCTTGCCTTGGGTTCTGTGTTTGACATCTCTGGGCTAAAGCATACTAAGTGACATTTTCGATGACTGTCCCCCATACTTGGAACACTCTCCTTCCTCAGCTCTGCCATCTTTTACAGGTAGTCTTTCCCAATTTCTCCTAATTCTAGTACCTTCTCTCTATTATTTTCTATTTATCCTGTAGATATCTTGTTTTTTATATATTTGTTTTCATGTTGTCTCCCCCGTTAGACTGTAAGCTCTTTGAGGTTAGAGACTGTCATTTGACTCTTTTTGTATCCCCAGGTATGATACTTAATACAAAAATGAATACGGGTAGCCTTAGGAAAGTATGAACTGGAATCTAAATAGATCAAGAAAGGCCTTATGTACCCGATGAGGCTTGGCATGTGTCTTGAAGGAAACTATAGATTCAAGAGTCTCTCCTTTCTTTCCTCTCTGCCTCTTTTCCTTCCTTCCTTTCTTCCTTCCTTCCTTCCATCCATCCTTCCATCCGTCCTTCCTTCCGTCCGTCCGTCCTTCTGTCCTTCCTTCCGTCCTTCCTTTCTTCCTTCCTTCACCTCCAGGCTTAGTTTAATAAGAGATCATAGAGGACATTTAACAGGAAGCTAAAGTCCAAGCAGGGCCTTGGCCTTGTCTTTTTGGTCTTATGTTAACTGTGTGTTTGTCTTGGTGTACTACTCATGGAGGCATGTAATACTGACCAGATTTTTAGCTTGTACCATCCTCTTGTTGGACAGTGAAGTCATTCAGCTTGACGTCTTAGTGAGCAAAACAAATTGTAGCAACAGAGAAAAGAAAAAGGCCAATCTCAGATGTCCCTGGGCAGTTTCTATATGTGAATATAAAATGCATTATGGATTACAAGTCCATATTTCACAAATAAGGGATGCAGTAATGTAATGGAGCCATTGTCCCAAACTGTCCAAATAAAGAAGGTTGAAAATTTTCATAATATGTGAATGTTCTATCTTGGGCAGAACTTAAAGCTGAGAATTGCAATTTTAAAATAATTGACCACAAGGGGGAGAACTCTAATTCTCCATGCACGTCTTTAGTATAATGTGTAAATCCTGAAGGGAAGGATGAGTAAGTTTGAATTTTGTAATATGCTGCCTCATCTCCCCTTGGTAAATCCTACTGACCACAACAGGCTTAACTGCTTGAGCAGAAATGTTGTTGTGAAGTTATTGTGGTACCACGGAAACAAAAATGATATGTCTTATTATGTCATAATGTTCATGGAAGGGTATTGATGCCTCCTTTTGTGTCAGTGGAGACAATAGGATTTTCTAACTCAACAAAGTATCTTTCTACTTTTCAAACAGACTTTTCAAACATGTCATTTACAGAAAAATAAAAAAAACCAACACAGCACTTCTACAATTTTCCTGAATGTGTGAGTTGACTATATCAATTAGACCTTTCTGGAATCAAGCAAATATGTTTTTCAATAGCAAAATCAATTCTATTAAATAGAAATTCCATGATATTGTTGGGTTTGATTCTAATTTTTGATAATTAAAATGAATGTTAAGGGGTTACACATTCATGATGTTTAAATGTTCATTTTTTGCTTGGACATTATCTGCTTAGGTACTTGGACACGGGTGATACACCTCTGATTGAAATTTTCATATAAGTCTCTCTGAATTTTAATATTTCTTGGCATTTCATTCTTACATCATGTGAAATGATATGTGAGGATCATAATATACTGAGAGGCCATCTGGTCCAACCCTTAGGTTTTACAAATAAACTGAGACAAATAGAGGAAAAGTTCTTTGTGCATGGTCACAGAGAAGAAAGCATCAGAGGTGAGATTTGAACCAGGTCCTCCTTACTCCCATTAAACTGTGCTATAATTATAGGGATATTGATGGAAATTAGACCTGTGACCTCATTGGGTGTACACAATTTACTCTGTCAATGTAAGGCTTTTCTGCAGTGTACATTCTTAGGGAATTGCCTGGGACGCTTGAGAGCTTAAATGACTTGACTTCATATGTTTCAGATGAAGGACATGAACCTCCAAATCTTCTTGACTTGGGGGCAAGCTCACTATTATGCTACACAGTAATGTTAACTTTATTAATATCAGTAATACTCTGGATTTGTATAGTTCTTTAGACTTCACAAAGAGTTCCTCTGTTCCTCATCTGACCCTTACTAATACTCTCAAATTTATTAATGAGGAAACAGATGGAGAGAAGCTGAGACTTAGCAAGGATCACATGGGCAGTGAATTGCAGAGAAATCTCAGAAACCCAGACTTGGAGAGCTGGAAGGACTTTGGTGGCCATCTAGTCCAATCCATATGTGAAAAGAATCCCCACTATAATGTAATGGACATAATGGTTGTACAGCTCCTGCTTAAAGATCTCCGAGGGAAAGAAAATACACTGTCTTTCAAGGTGGCCCATCTCACTTTTGGATGGCTCTAATTGCTGGGAAATGTTTCCTAACATTATTCCTTTGCAACATCTGCTCATTATTGCTCTTGGATTTTGGTCAAGCAGAAATCCAACCAAGGCCTTCTGATACAAGTGCCACGTTTCCTACTTTATTACATTGAAGTAATCATATGACTGATTAAAAACAATTACTTCAACTTGAGCATCCAAATGACCATTGTTGCCTTGTAGTTGTAATCTTGAGAAGCAAAGCAGTTGTCTCAACTATGTTGTTCTAGTTGAAAGTATTTTGGAGATTTTGTTTTCAGGCTTACCCTCATAACAGGTTTGGTAGAACACTGGATTGGGATTTCGGGATTCCAGATTTCAGTTCTATCCCAAAGTGACTATGTTGTTCATCGGTAAAATGAGGGAGCTGGAGTAGGTGATCTCTACAGCTCTTCCAGCTCTGATGTCTATGACTTGTTCTTTACATATCCTAAGTGGGGGTAAATCTTCACTCTTTGAAGATGAATCTGATTTTTTAAATGGCCAGAAGTCATTCTAAACCAAAGTCCATGAATAAAGTAGGAAATACTGTTTTTGGTCCCAAAATGGCATGTTTACAAAGCAACAAGAATTCTTAGGTAACTGATAAACTAGTTCTGACCCAGAATGTGGTGATCAGTGGAAGTATGATATTAATGATGTTCTGGTATGTACACACAACACATATGTATGTAACACATATATGTACAATACATATGTGTGCATATATGTAACACATGATAGTAATGATATTCTGTATGTGAAGTTTTTCCATAGTTTAAAAGACGCATTCAATCATAAAAAATGTATTAAATATGTACTGTGTACCAGGATCTATTAGGTACGTGGATAGAAAGGCCAAAATGAAGTTGTTTCTACCTTCACACTTGTTTGATTGCCCAGTTTTTATGGGTTTGTTACAAAAGAGCAGAGATATTCATTCATTGATACATGAGCCTCATTTGACACTCTATCTTCATGGGCCATTCTCACTTTGGAAGATCCCAAATTTCGTGATTCATTGGTATGTTTGTTTCCTTCACAATACAGGTCCCAATACCTCCATGCTTGCTCATTCTGTGAAATTCTTGTTTCTATCTTAATTGACCCAAAGAGACAGAGACTTTTTTTGGCTTCTCGGGATATCTCAGGGCTCCAGCTCCCTCTCCAGCCGGCTGAATGGATGACCTACATCTTTTCCTGCTCGTGTCTTTTACACCAGTCCTTTACTCGCAAAGTCATCCCTGACAATATATTTCCACATGGCAATGGAATGATGCCACCTTCCAAATAAAGCACAGATCATAACCCATTCTGCCTGTGGGGTGCAGTGGGTTAAGTACCAGACCTGGAGTCAGAAAGACTCAAGTTCAAAACCGGCTTCAGACTCTTATTCACTGTGACTCTCTGGGTCAGTCACTTAACATCTTTCTGCCTCAATTTCTTCTCCTGTGAAATGGGAATATAATAATAGTACCAGCTTCCCAGGGGTGCGGTGAGGAAAAACCGAGATAACATTTATAAAATGTTTTAAAGTTTTATGTAGACATTGATTGTTATTTATTCTTGCCCTATGTCTTTTGTCCTTGGCATTTTCCCCTCCGACCGATAAATTCTGTGTAGAAAGTTTACCCAGTTTATTCAGAAGCCCATTTCTGTGTCTTAACTTTCTGTGCCTACCAGTATGAATTGTTAGACTGTAATCCCTTCCTCTGCCTGCATGACCAGCCCACCTATTTTTCCTGGATGACATCTTTTTTTTTTTCTGTTCCACTTGTTGCCTACAGTTCATTATGGGTAATATATAATGGTGTAGGAACTGGAGTTGAATTGAGAGCTGATGAGGACGAGCCTTGGAGTCAAGAACTGGATTCAGATCTTACCTCTGACATGCTAGCAGTGTGGCCCTGGACAAATTTCTAGAATTATTAATACCCCAGGCAAATTTCTAAACTTGTAAGTTGCAGAGGAAGTTTTTCTCTGTTAGCAAATGGAGTTTCTAGACTAGAAGATCTCTATCCAGATGAAGACCCAAGTCCAGACCCTGCCTCTCATCATGTCCCTCCTCTTCTCAAATATACAAGCAAGAACTGTCATCCTGACCTGATCCCCACTATCTAGTCCATTATTGGAGTTGTCCCAAAGATGTTTATATCTACTTAAGGTGAGCTTTAATCCAAGGATTTTCATTTAGTTACGAAATCAATCAAAAATCTCCCTGTACAATGGTTTTCTGAATACTAAACATGGAAGAACAACAACAGAATGGTGATTTGTCCCAGTTCTCTTTCTGAATTTCATTGAATAAGATGGAAATGGAATAAAAAAATGAGTTGTTGCACATCTCCTCCATTGAATGTTTCATTTTATCTTTTTTTCTTTAGATTCTAGTACCTACTACAGTACTTTAGACATAGCAAATATATACTCATTAAATATTTCTTTCATTATAGCCTTCTCCTCCCATAATTAACCAAATTCATTGAACATCACTTCCTAGCACATATTAATCATTTCTTCCAGACTGAACTCCTCACTGTCCCATGACCATGTTGTACTAATTTTTACCTCCTTGCCTTTCTTTGTTCACAACATTTTTCCAGCTGAAAGATCTTCCTTTCCTCTTCTCCATCTATCCAAATTGTTCCCATCCTTAAAAGGTTAAACCAATTCTTACTACTTTAGAATAAGGGTGCTGGACATAGATCAGTGCTGTCAAACTCAGATAGAAACAGGGCCACTAAACTACACATAAAAATCATTGTGAATATTCACTTAGAAAATTACATATCTATGTCCTATCGTGTTTTTATTATAAAAATATTTCCCCATAACATTTTAATCTGGTTCAGGTCCCAGGAGTTTGGAGGGCCACTGGTTTGAGATGACTTCTCAATATATAATCTAATCTTTTGTGAGGTCTTTCCATCTCCCACATTGATTGCCTCCCTTTTTAAGAAAATTCGCATCTTATCAGTACCCTCCACTTTGGTATTAGGTCATGTAATTTTTGTGTCAAGGACCCCTATGACTCAAAGGTCCTTGGGAGATGTTCTCTCTTTTTCTTGTTCTTGTGTTCCCATGGAAGAGAGGTGGAAAGAAATCTCAGCATGGCCCCGATATGTTTGCAGGACAGTAGTTTGCAATATCACATTAAAGAAAAAAAATGTTAAGAGAGCTCATTTTTAGCACAGAATAACACAGAACTAAGGGCAGGTGAAGAAATTTAGATTCAAACTAACTGGTCTATTTTCCTGGATTTTGGAAGCAAATTAAGCAATCAAAGGACAAAGCAATGCTAATAATTTTAACTGAAGTACATATGTTTATGGAATTATCGTTACTTATATGTAGTGAAATATTATTCCAAGTTTTAAGGATGAAGAAATAGGATCTGAGAGAGTAATTTTTTTTCCCCCGTGGCTATTTACCTTAAAGTAAGTGACTTAAAGGAGGTGGGAGCTTGAAGTTAGGTATCCTGACCTCAAGTGTAACACTCAATCTGTTACCCTAACAACACCTCTCTAAAGAAATGAATGTCAAAGGAGAATATAATATATTTCCATTAAAGACTAATTTTATCCAGTAAGCTCTTTAGGTGCTTTTAGAGATAATCATTGAAGTTGACAAAGTGCTGCTTTCATTAAAATTATATAAGCAGATCCAAGAAATATGATAAAATTTGCAAATAAATGTTGACCTTTGTTAAAGAAAAGTTCGGGTTTGAAAAGTGGTCAGGCAAAGCCAATATTTGATTAATTGCTTCAGAAGGTAGCAAATGGAAGCTGGTAGACAATGACTAATTTCCATATTATTTGACTATGGCCAGTTAGAAATAAGTCCTGCAAGAATCCAAATAACCAGCTGACAGTCTACCTTCTGGTAGCTTTCAATGAGCTATTGTGTCACTTGGCTTTGCAATAAACCATTAGCCTCATTACATTTCCAGATAAACATTCCCAAATGATGCTTGATTATGCAGTCTTGAGAAAGTGATTTTGAAACTTATTTGCAAAGGTTATATGGCTGTGGTCTGAATGCAGGAATCTTAGTATGGATTTTTCACATTCAAATCTCCATGGAAATTGGTGAAGAATTGTGATTGAAATGAAATGAGTACATGAAAGCAATCTTTTTTTCTCCCTTCTCTTTGGTTGATGAATGCAAAGTGTACTTATGCAAATCATTTTGGGGGGGATATAAAGAAAGCAACAAAACTCTTTAAAATTTAATTTCTCATTCTAATTTAACAATTAATAAAAAGCAAGGAATGAAAAAAATTGAGAAACTTCCTCTTCTTTCCCCATATCTTAGAGCATGGGAGAAGGTATATGCTGAAATATTTTCACCAGAGTAGAGAAAAGAGAGTCATTTCTAAGCCCATAAAAATCAGGTAAATAGATCTTTCCTTGACTATTTTGCTTATGTCATAGGGAAAAAAAGGATTTCATTAATTAACTAACCTAAACAAATATATTTATAAATATAACTCAACTCCATTTTCACTCAAAGTTGTACTAATTGTTTTATCTATTATTTCCCTTCAGGATCCATAATCTTGAACAATATTACATTTCGTGTTTCAAAGGATTTGTGCTTTTTCACCTGTGTCTTAGTTATTTTTCTCTTACTCCCCTACACTTGACTTCCTGGTTTTCTCTTTCCCACTTAATGTCTCATAATAGATGAGACCAAATAAGCACATTTTTTCCAGTCTTGCCCCAACAATGAATTTTGCTTTATGTGAGGAATCATATAATTATAGTGTAGATAACTACTCATTTATTGAGTATTTCATGGGTTGCACTGTACTTTGTGTATGATAATCAATTCAATTGAAAGAATCTCTTCAGTTCATTAGATGTTGAGAGCAAATAGCCTTAGAAATGCTACTAAATAGAAAGGGTCCCTAAAGCATCTCACATCTACCTTAAATAGGCTTTTGACAACAGAATCTCACTGTCAGAGAAATTGTTCTGTCTTCTTACTGGTTAATCTGATCTTAGTTATCGGTGGTTCTTATTTGTTTCATGTTATCATCATGATTGCTAAATAGTCAACTATTTTACTAATCATCTCCTATGTGTAATAAATCAATTAGTATTTATTAAAAGCTCACTATGTGTCAAGGAGCATGCTGGGGGCTGGGGATGCCAATACAAAGAATGATACAATCAATACTAACAATGAACTTACATTCTAATAGGGGAGAAAAAAATTACATGTAGCATATATATATATACGTATATATATATATATGTATATACATATATAGTACACACACACACAATTGGATAAATAAATGCAAAGTAGTTCAATACAAGATAGGTTGGGAGGGAAGGCACATGTAGTTGGGTAGATCAGGGAAGTCTTCACGTAGAGCAGCAGTTCTCAACCTGTGGGTTATGTTCAGTTTGTAACAATGAAAATACATCCTGTATATCAGATATTCACATTATGATTCATAATAGTAGCAAAATTACAGTTATGAAGTAGCAATAAAAATAATTTTATGGTTGGGGGTCACCACAACATGAGGAACTGTATAAACGCGGGAATTAGGAAGGTTGAGAACCACTGAGTAGAGGATGCATTTTAAGGAAGAGAGAGACTATGAGGTAGCAGGAAGGAGGGAGAACATAATAGGCATGATGGATGAGCAGTGCAAAGACATGCACATAAGAGATGGAATTTCTTCTATGAGATATAAAGGCCTGTTTGACTGAATCATAGAGTTCAGAAAGGGAAAGTGGTAACCAATAAGGTTAGATAAATTGGGGGTCAGGCTATATAGTTTTAAAAGCTAAATAGAGCAGTTTATATTCTTTTTTAGAAGCAAAAGGAAGTCTTGAGTTAGTTGGGTAGGAGAGTCATATGGTAGGATTTGTGGCTAAGAAAAATTATTTTGACAACAGTGTGTAGAATGGACCAGGATGATGAAACCTGAGAAAGGGATGTTAATTAGTTGACTGTTGCAATACTCTAGGTGAGAAATTATGAGAGTTGGAATTAATGTAATATTTATGTCATTGGAGAGGAGGTTGAAAAGAGGTGTTATAAAGTTTAAAATAATGTTTGGTAAATGTGATTGGCTATGTAGGATGAAGGACATAGAGAAGAATCCAAGATAACTCAAGACTATTCACCTAGGATGGTGTCATTTTCCATAGAAATAAGAATGTAAATTATAGACCCATCTCCCTCATGAATATAGATGCAAAAATTTTAAATAAAATATTAGCAAAAATAAATACAGCAACTTATCACAAGAATAATACATTTTGATCAGGTTGGGTTTATTCCAGGGATGCAAGGATGGTTCAATATTAGGAAAACCATCAGTATCATTGATCATATCAACAATAAAACTAGCAGAAACCATATGATTATTTCAAGAGATGCAGAAAGAGCTTTTGGCAAAATACAACATC
>JAQQSU010019661.1:0-10211 GCA_028627135.1 Pseudochirops cupreus
CGGGGGAAGCTACAAAGCAGAGGCGGGTGCAAAACCTCTGCCTTTTGCTTTTCTGCTCTGGAGGCCTTTTTGCTGGACTGCTTATCTCCCCCTTTCGCAATCTCCACTCGCAGCTGCTGCTAATCTGCTCACCTGAGAGACTCCTCCACTCCTCCCGTCCAGTTGCCCCCGGGGCACAGCCACGGCTTCAGGGCAGGCTGGTTTTGGTTTGCAGTGCTGATATGGTTCCTTTGTAGCCGAGCTGACTTTAGTGGGAAGTATCTTTGTGTGTGTTTTGGAGTTCTAGAATTGGTTTAGAGTCCTATTTTATGGGTATTTTGGGGTGGCTATGTGAGAGCTGCGATATGTTGCTGCTGGTACGCCACTATCTTGGCTCCACCCCCCCAAGACTCAACTTTCTGAGTTCAAATCTGGCCTCAGATACTTCCTAGCTGGGACGTGGGAAAGTTACTTAACTCTGTTTGCCTCAGTTTCCTCATCTGTAAAATGATCTGGAAAAGGAAAAGGCAAACCACTCCAGTATCTTTGACAAGAAAACACCAAATGAAGTCACTAAGAGTTGGATGTGACTGAAAATTACAGAACAAGTCTTCCTCTGCTTTCTTCCTCTGACTTTTTTTTTAAATCTAAGTTGATTCCCGAGTTTCATGTTGATATCTTAAGACTTAGACCCTTTGGCTAGACTACTCCTGCTTCCACCTTCCTTTCCAACTTAATCACAAATTCTAAATTGAATACTTTCCCATCATTTTCCCCTCAGAGGGCAGTTCATCCATGATGGTGGGAATCAGATTCAGAGTACTTCCTTCATTGGTTTCTTCTCCTTTTGAAGGATAAAGTTATTACTAAAACAAATCAGGGTATTATTAGCCACTCTGCTTTTATTGGGGAGGGGATGAAACTCATATCAGATGTCCAGATGATTGCAGTTTCTCCAGGCACTGTTCAATTCAACAAGCATTTATTAAGTGCCTGCTATACCCAAGGTTGAAGCGACAAAAAAACAAAAGTAGTGCCTGGTCTAGGAGATTACATCAAGGAGGGCAAAGGAAGAGTGGTGACATATCACGTGACAGAAGTTAAAAAGACAGAATAGAAGCAAAGTCAGTACAGTGGCAACAGAACAGTCAGTGGTCAGAGCATCTGGAAAGCCTTCAGCCCTGAGCTGAGAAGTAGTGGAGATGAAGAGGAAAGTGTGAGAAATGACCACAGTACCTTGGCTCATACCCATTCCTTTAGAACAGTGGTTCTCAACCTTCCTAATGCCGTGACCCTTTAATACTCATATGTGGGCGTATCTGCATGTGGGTGGACCCGCCTGGCGATGGATGCAGGAGTAGTGTCTCAGTTCCTAAGACCATTGGAAATATGTTTTCTGATGATCTTAGGCAACCCCTGTGACCCCTGTGAAAGGGTCGTTCGACCCTCAAAGGGGTTGCAACCCACAGGTTGAGAACTGCTGCTTTAGACTTTTAGAAGAAGGCTCTCTCCTGAATCTTTGCCTCTGCCTGCTTTTCTACCCTGAATGTCTGGATGCTCTCAGTACCAAAGAGAATAACTGGGAGGCTGAGTTGTAAATATTGGAAGAGGGCGTGAAATGAATGGGCGAGACAGACGAGTCTTCTGACTGATCACAGCAGAGCTGGAGCAGAGAAGAGCAGGTATGCCAGACCTTCCACCAAAAGGTATACTTTCATTTCAGGACACATTAGAGGAGCAGTTTAGTGCTTTCAGACCACCTGTATAAAGCCTGAATGTGACCCACATGTGTAAAATGTTGTCGTTTGAAAGACCAATAAAGGGACTCCATGTGTGAAGGGCATACAATTCTGTTCTGATTGAATATACATTTTAAAGCTCTTTTTCTCTTGGAATTTATTTCCTAGTTCTTTATCCCAGTTTTCTATGTAGCTGTTTCACTGCCCTATTTATTACCTCTGTGTTAAGCTTGTAATATTTCCCAAACTTTTCTCTCTCTGCCCCCCTGCCCCCTTTCCATTAAGGGGGTTAGTAGTATACTCTAAAGAAAAGATTGCTTCTATTTTTCTTTCTGTTGATCTTCACCCAAACACTGTCCACCATGTTTCCTTCCTCTTGTTCCAGGATGTTTTTACAATGTGGCACAGTGAATAGATTGCTAGGCTTGGAGTCAGGAAGACCTGAGTTCACATGCAGCCTTAGATACTTACTGTGTGATCCTGGGCAAGCCACTTAATTTCTGCTTTCCTTCGTTTCTCAATGTTCACCTACTTCCCAGGGTTGTTGTTAGGATAAGTTTAGGTAATATTTATGGAGTGCTTTGGAAGATGCTGTATAAATGCTTGCTGTTATGATTATGATTGTCTTCCTTTCCCTTTTTCCATCCATCATTTTTCTTTTGAGTAATTTATGCCCTTCCCCAGTTATATTCCAATCATGGACCTCATCTGACCACAGCTCACTGAAGTCTGTGAGGGAAAATTTGACTTCTTACATTAAGATCTGTGGTTTACTTTGTTTTTCAATTGTTCCTTCCCCATTTGTATATAAAAATTTGAATTCTTTCTTGTAATTTGTCTAATGCTGACCCTGGGTGGTTTAACTGATATTTTTCTTGCATTGCAGGTATTTTGCATGCATGGTTTCTAGCTTGTTGAACATAAATAGGGAGTTTTCTAGTGCTCCCCAAACCCATCATGTTTCAATTTAAAGACTATTGTTAAGATTTACAAAATTTCAAAGTAGAGCATTATTGTTAGACGTGTTTCCTTCTTGACCAAGAGTCTATCTTGCCTATTTTGCAAGCCATTGACCAGAAATCCAGATCTTGTTCTCAGATTCTCTCTTCTTAACTCACATTTTCTCTTCTTTTAATTTTTAATTAATTTCATTGAAAGAGATATCAAAACATCACCTTTACCTGTTATAGATATCATTTGCTTGTTAAGACTGTAATTTTTTATATAGCTTTCTGGGTTCCTTCTGCCCATATATATCACTCAAAGTTGATTAGTAGTCATTGACCTTAGACAAAACATGGTATTAAAAAAAACCTAATTATTCTTTTTCCTGATAAGAATATGTGTTTTCTTCCCAGGAGGGTCAAACTTATGTTGGCAGAGAAGATGCTTCAACAGAACAAGATATTGGTAAGAAATATACAGCGCATCTGAATTTCCTTTTAGCTATATTACTTAAGATAAAAGCAATGAATGAGCTTCTATTGATTGATCTGAATTTGACTTGGTGTAAGTAAATAACCTGCTTTTTAAACTATATTTTACATTTTTGTTATTTTGAAACCTGCCTTAAAACTGTAACATGGAGAGCAATTCTAATTCAAAATAAATGAGTAAATTTGCACTTACTCCCTGAAACACACCCAGGTGGGTGGATTTTATATTTGTTTGTCACTTAAATTTGAAGAGACTCAGGAAGATACTGTAGTGAGAAGAACACTGACAGCAGCTGCAGCAATGGCAACAATACTGATGTCTAGGATCTATATAGCTCCTATTCTGCCATGTGCGGGGCGCTGTTGTGTGTTTTACACAGCCACTCTGGGGGTTGGTTACTGTTATTGTCACCACTTTTTATTTGAAGAACCTGAGGTAGATAGGGGGACTCCTTTAAGGTCACACAACTAAGTAAGTGAGGTGGGATCTGAACTCTTGTCTTCTGGCCTTCAGGCCCAGTGCTCTGTCTATCCACTGTGCCATGTAGTGGCCTTATACTATTGATAATTTGCAACTTTTTATGTATAGTTCTGGAGGAACTGAATAACGACATTTTGTGAGTAAAGATATAGACGATTTGAACACCAGTGCATAGTGTAATCATTTCATACTTCAGTAATCCCTCTTCTCCTGCCCCCTCCAAAGGAAAAAAACAGTTGGTGCTTTGACTATAGCAACACAGAGCACAACCATTTTTTGTCTTTAGTTTTTGTGAATGGACAGCTCCAAAACAACAACAAACCACACCTAGTCATCTAACCTCAGGTGATGAACCGTGTCAGACTTGACTTGGATGATCTTGGAGAACAGAAACTGTCCTTTTCCAGGCCTATTGGCAGAGCTTTTCTAGCATATAATATCCAGACGAAACTGGCGTTCCATTGATATAGTTATAGAACTTTGGTTTAGAGCCACATCCCAATAAAATATCAAAAGAAGGCTTCAGTGGAGGATTTAAGAAATTGTCTGTAACTCTCACAAAAATGATGCCAACTCTTTTGATTTTTGATAGATGAGGTGGCCAGGTTTATTTTAACATTCCCATCTTTTCTGGATCATTCCCACAGAAGAGAGGTCTTTCCCAAATGCTGTAGACTGTGACCCTTGAATGTGTCTTTAGTCTCCTTTCCATGGGGTTCTTTGGAAAAGTGTTGTATCATTCCTTGGGCATCCCAAGTATAAGCCTGAACTACCGCTGGGATCCTGGTTTCAAGATATAGAAAGTGGCATTGCTCTTTTGCCTGCATCAATCTACTCTTGCTTCCTTCTTAGTAGTTAATTCATGGGCCTTCCTATCACTTCCTGTGGCAATGAAAAGTCATTGAAATGAAAAAAAGTATGGTAGGGAAAAAATCAATTACAGGACTGTTTTAGGTCAGAAAAATAAAAATAATCATTTTTGAAAAGATTATTTTCCTAAGTCAGTCATTCCCACACTTTATGCAGTAATCTGCAACTATCTTTTATATTCTGAAGTATGACACAAAATTCCTAGGTACTTGTAACATATTACTTGGGATGTCCTTTAATTAAAAGTTTATATAGTCTAGAATCATAAATTTGGGTGAGACCTTAGAGATTAATCTGTAATCCATTCTTATTTTGTGCAGATTATGAAGCTGAAGCCCAGAGAGGTGAAGAGATGGACCCAGAGTAACACAACTAGTTAGGGGCAAAGTTAGGATTTGAATCTGGGTCTCATGCATCCCAGTCCCCTGCATTTTGTACCATGCTCCCTGCTTCCATTTTATACAATATATTTGTAGAGCTCAAAGGGATTTGTAAAATCAAAGAAAGTATTATGAATCCATACAGGGGGACAGAAGAGAAAAGCTCATATAAAAGAGAGCATCTTCCTCATTGTTTGTTGATTTATTTCATAATACAGTTCTTCATGGCCTGGATTTGGAAAGTGAGCACTGTGTCTTTGAAAATGTCAATGGAACAGTGACTTTGATACCACTCAATGGATCTCAATGCTCCGTGAATGGGATTCAGATCTTAGAAGCTACACACCTGAATCAAGGTATCTGACAGAGGACCTTTTCCCTAGTACCTAGTAATGTTTTATTGTTGTATGTATTATGACAAATACAATAATAAATAAGTGTTTATTCTTACTCAGTAAAAAACAGCAATACTTACTGTTGTATCATATGCTGTCTGTGGATAAAAATGTACTTAGGCAATGAAATTTTATCTTAAATTTGTTAACTGGTTTTGTAGGAATATAATAGAAAGGGTTTTTTTTTAAAAATCATGGTGTGTTTTTCTTGAGTTTCCTTGAATTAGCATTTCCTCTTGCTATTTAATACTCAGCATGTCCATGGGCACCTTAGTGGCACAGCGGATAGAGTGCCAGGCCTGGGGTCAGGAAGAATCATCTTCCTGAGTTACAATTTGGCCTCAGACACTTAGTAGCAGTATAACCTTGGGCAAGTCACTTAACTCTGATTGCCTTTATTTCCTCATGTGTAATTTGAGCTGGAGAAGGAAGGTCCAAGAAAACCCCAATGAAGTCATGAAGAATTGGGTATGACTGAAGCAACTAAACAGCCTGTGTCCAGAACTCATCTTCACCCTTTCCCCTTGCATCCCATCTCTGTATTTTTCTGTTTCTATTGAGAGCATCACCAATCTTCGAGTCATTAAAGTTTGAAACCATGGGCTCATTTTTTACTTTCCCTTCTCTTTCAGCTTCTCCCCTGCCCTTATCAGAACCATTCCAAAGTTTTGTTCATTCTGCCTGCACAGTGTCTCTCACATCCATCTCCTTGTCTTCTGTCACCAGGACTCTGCCAATTCAGGCTCTCATCACCTCTCTCCTTTATGACTACAATAACCTCTTGACTGGTCTACCTGCTTTCAATCTTTCCTCCCTGCAACCCATTTTCTACATAGCTGTCAAATTAATATTCTCAAGGTCTGGGTCAGGCCAGATCATTCCTGCTCAGAACTCTTCAGTGCCTCCTTATTATTGCCTCAAGGACGTATTAGAAACTCCTTCAACTTGGCATTTAAAGCCTTCTGTAATCTGGCTTCCAGATTTATTTCGTCTTTACATTCTTGATGTTCTAGCAAAACTGGCTTGTTTGATGTTTCTGGAAATTGGCATTCCATGTCCCACTTTTTCAAAGGCTACTCTTCTGTGATCTATTATCTCCCTATTGCCTACTCTTAGAATCTCTCCTTTCCTTTAAGACTTAACTCAAGTACCTCTATTTACAGGATTTACTACCCCCTCCTATTGTTAATCCTTCCTGAAATTCCCTATATTTACTTATCTGTTTAATTTTGCTTACTTCCTGTTTAATGTAAGAACCTTAAAGGCTGGTATTGTTCTGGTTTTAATTTCATGCTCTCAGTGTCTTCGGTGGTGTTTTTTTATGCAGTAGTAACCTAATAAATGATTACTGAATCTAATTTAACCCTTATTGTATCAGTGAATTCAAAGTGACCATATATGTGTATTTTTTTAAAAAGTAGTATTTTATTAATACATAAAAAAAATCTGGACTTCAGGTATTTAAATTTTCTAAAATAGAGTGCTTACTTGTGGTGCTGTAGTGAAAAGAGCATTAGACTTTGAGAAGTCATAGGTGGGTGCCAGTCTTTACTCTCTACCTTTTACTAGAGGTGATACAACATAGTAGAAAGTACATTGGACTTGGAGTCACCTTTGAGGCAGGCTTCATCCCATACTACTTGGGTGGCCGTGGGCAAGTTTTTGAAGCTCTCTGAATCTGTTTTCATACCTGTAGTGGGGGTGTAAAGTACTTCAATATATACCTCACAGGGTTGTTTAAAAGACTGCTCTGTAAACTATAACACATCCTGTGACTACAAGCGGTTGGGAGGGTGGGGGATTCTGATCTTCTTTGCCCTGAAGAATGCTTTTCGGATCAGTGCTCCCTGTCAGAGCTGCCAGCACCATAGTCCCCAATCTTTGAGCTCTTTACCTTTAGGATTTTCATCTTCACACTTTCTTTCTCCCCTTTGAAAGCATTTTTTTTTGACTCAGAGGGACTCCAGGAAACTGGGATACTCTTCTTGCTGTTTCATTTATGGTTTGGGATTGGTGGGGTTCTGTGACCTAAAGTGAGATACTAACCCCCATGGCTAATGTTATTGCTGTGGAATAACTGACATTTATATAGCCAGTTGCTTTACATGTCATATCATTTGACACTAAAATCAACCCTGGGAGGTAGGTCTTATGTATTATTATCCTCAATTTACAGATGAGGAAAATGAAGCTCAGAGAGGATAGGTGACTGGCGATGGTCACATAGCTCTTAAGTGCCATCAGTGAGATTCACATTTGTGATAGGACTGGGGTTCTCGCAAAATGCCATCATCTCCTTAAGGTATATTCATGATGCTTCAGGGCAAGTAAGCTCCCTTTTTGTTAAAGTGTTCAGTGACTCGTTTTCTTTCAATATTGAACCTGAACTCAAAGATGATTGGCATCAGGCCGGTCCCAAACAAAATCCCATCTCTCCTGACTCTGTGTCTAGCTTGCTTTTCTCTACACCATATTGACTTTCTTATTTTCCAAAATCCATTGTCATGAAAGATACTATAGGCTACTATCCACCTCCAAGTTTAGGATTACCAGCACTCAGATTTAGGATTTACCTTTTGTCCTACTTTCTCTGATACCTCACTGTGTTATAAAAGGCTATTCCAGCAGAATCTAAGCTATGGCATATTGTATCATACTTGAAATATTTCAAGTATGGTAATAGAAATAAGTAGTCTGCTTTCTGAGAACCCATCTAGCCTAGGCACAGAAAGATTCAACATCAGGACTTCAGTCACATGATGACAAATTCTTCGACCCTGGCAACTTGTGTAGTAAAAAAAAATACAAAATAATACAAAATGGTGCTCATTCTTGTGTTGCCTCCTTCTGCTCTTATAATGACAGTGGTCAAATGATAGAAAAAGGAGCAAAGGGTTCTATGAATCAGTTACTAAACTATCTGTAAGCTATTGCTTAGCTGCTATTTCTCCAAATGTGAGGTCCTTATCCACTGACCAATAAATGAACATACCACTGTAGGAACTGTACCAATCTTGAAATTCTCACTTTAAATCCAAACAAAAGAAAGAAGCAAATTGTAGCTTAATGGAAGGAATAGGTCATAGCCTTTCCTTAGGGAGACAAATCAAGAATTTGGCAGAATTGGTTTTATTATGCACCCAAAAGCAATAGATAACCGTAATTTTATAAAACATTTAGTCAAATCATAATATTTTTATGATATTTACCCAAAAAAGCCACCATGAAAATAATTGCTGCTTATGTACCAGGCTTTTTCTCAAAAGATCTGAAAATAAATTAGTAACTATTTATTAAGTGCCTACTACATGTGAAGAATGGTGCAAGAAGTTGAGGATTTGAATACAAAAGCAAACCATTCATTGCACTCGGGTAGCTTGTGCTCTACAGGGATGAAGAGGTAGAGAAATTCTATGACAAGTTTAATTAGATCCTTCGAATTAAATCAGTATGTAAGTATGTGATACTTGGGGACTTCAGTACAAAGTCGAAAATAATGGAGAATGTCAAGAAATATATTGTAAATAGGGATCAGGCATAAGGAATGAGAGAGTCTAAAGGCTTGTAGACTAAAGCCTGCTGGCTTTCTATGCAGTGAACACTTTATTTGAGGAAAAAAAATGTTATATCTCCAGCTCTGTCTATGTATCTGTATCTATGTATCTATGTATCTATATATCTGTACATCTTTACCAAATGATACATTTTAACAAAGAGAAAATAATTAAGGGAGCAAGGGAATCATTCTTGATTTATCTATTTACCTATAATCAGACCACTATCTTTTTAGAGCAAAGATCAAAATTAGTGCAAAGTTAGAATGAGAAAAAGATATTACATAAAATTGAAATAATGCAGTTGACCTAATCATATAATCAACATTCCACATTAAATCACATTTTTTCCATCATATAGTTGATTGAGAAATTATAGAGTATAATATTCCACAGTATGAATTGCTTATTAAATATTTTTTAAATAAAAAAAATTTGATTAAATAGAGCAAAATAGATGGAGGAAAGTGGGCTTAATTTCTTTCAAGAAATTGCAAAGTTTTAATGATTTCAAACTTGCTTGAACAACAGAAGCCCATCCTTTTAATATGAAAGTTCTAATAGTGTTGCTCGATGGCTCTGAGTAATAGAACACTTACTGTCTCCAAATAAATTAAACATGTGTATTACACAGAGCACAGTGGAGAGTTGCTTGATTACTATGTAATATGTGTGAACAGGCTGTAGCTTATTACAAGTATACAGTTTTGAAGAGGGAGAGTAAACTACATCATTAGGGGAAGTATTGTGAGCTAGTTATGTGTCAGTAATGAGGGATAACCAGTGACTGGTTCATGTGACCTACTAGGCAGTGAATAGTCAGTAGACATTTGTTGAATACCAACTATAAAAAAGAAAAGCAGTCCCTGCCGTCAGTCTAATGAGGGAAGACAATACACACACACACACACACACACACACACACACACACACACACACACACACACACACACACACACACCCCAAACCTAAAAGGGGTGGGGGAAGGAGAAGTATCTGGAACCAGAACATGTTGGATTAATCAAAGAAGTCTAAAATGGGTATTGCCAAATTGTCCCTCCCTAAATGGAGGCATATATGATTCCTCATTCCAATCAGAGGGGCAGAGGATATTGATCAGGCATGAGGAAGAAGGCTGTTTATATTGCATTGAAAGATGACGAAATTTCCTATTTACGAGTTTACTGGGAGCATAGTGGTGAAGCCAAAGAAGCCCAAAGTGAGTTTAGCCTGGTGAGAAATCAGATGTCAAGGGGGGCAGAGCCAAGATGGCGGCGTAGCAGCAGCAACATATCGCAGCTCTCACATAGCCACCCCAAAATACCCATAAAATAGGACTCTAAACCAATCTTGGAACTCCAAAACGCACACAAAGAT
>JAQQSU010019662.1:0-10210 GCA_028627135.1 Pseudochirops cupreus
CTCCTCCTCCCTCTCTCTCCCATGATCTTTCTTTTCCCCAAAGAAGGAATCAAGGGTTTGGGAGCTGTTCTTACTTTGCTTCTTATGCTTATTCTTACTCATGGTTCTTCAGAACGTGATTTTTTTTTTTAAATCTCTGTGGGGCTCTGCTTCCAGAAGGGAAAGCTGTGTCCCAAATCGCTGGGGTCCTCCCGGCTGCCGTAGCTCTTAGGGAGAGGCTGGGAACTCTTCCTATATACTTCCGGCTGACTGGATAGCGAGGACTCCAAGACTGAGGCCCAAGATGGCGATCTGGATCCAGGCAGCTCAACGCGAGAGCCCTGGCCTGAGAACAATTGCTCAGTTCTCCTGCTGCCTGCAGGCCGCGGGCGGGAAGCTGCAACGCAGAGGCGGGTGCAAAACCTCTGCCTTTTGCTGTTCTGCTCTGGAGGCCTTCTGGCTGGACTGCTTATCTCCCCCTTTCACAAATCCCATGCGCAGCTGCTGCTAATCCGCTCACCTGAGAGGCTCCTCAGCTATTCCCGTCCAGCCGCCCCCAGGGCACAGCCATGGCTTCAGGCCAGGCTGGTTTTGGGTTCGCAGTGCTGATATGGTTCCTGGTAGCTGAGCTGACTTTAGTGGGAAGTATCTTTGTGTGCGTTTTGGAGTTCCAGGATTGGTTTAGAGTCCTATTTTATGGGTATTTTGGGGTGTCTATGTGAGAGCTGCGATATGTTGCTGCTGCTACGCCACCATCTTGGCTCTGCCCCCCCCAGATTTCATTTTATAAAGGAAAAAAAACCCACCAACAACATCCTAATGGTTATTATTATTATTCAGAAATGTAACAGGTTGCCATATGTGACGTGTGGTAGGGAGGTACCCTTCACTGAGTATCTTCAAGGTGAGGTTAGGCAATTGCTTTGATTGACTGTAGAAAAGATTCTTGGTTAGATATAGGTTGTACTTGACAGCATCTGGAGTCCCTTCTTACTGTTAGCTTCTGTGATACTTTGATTCTGTAACTCTCTGCAAAGACACAGAAAACAGGGGAACACAGAAACATGAGGAAAGCCACCCAGCTAACAACACTCCCCAGGGCTGATCTCACCTCACATGTTCAGTCCTGCTTATCAGGGTGAACTTTGGAAACACTAATCTGGCGTAATTCGCTACAGGTTATCACATAAGGGAAAGAGCTTTTCTTAGGGCTCTTGTAACTGCTGCTACTCTCTTGCCTTAGAGATCATCTCTCTAGTCTTCATGGTGATGATAATGCTCTACCATCTCTAAAGGAAACATAAAATGATCAATCAAACACATTTATTAAGGGCTTACCAGGAACATGGTATTGTTATTCAGTCATTTTTCAGTCCATGTCTGACTCTGTGTGCCCCTATTTGGAGTTTTCTTGGCAAAGACATTGGAGCGGTTTGCTATTTTCTTCTCCAACTCATTGTACAGATGATGAAACTGAGTGAAACAGGGTGAAGTGACTTGTGCAGGGTCTCAAGGAATATGGTAACACACTAATATATGATGGAGATAAAAAGAAAAGCAAAATCAGTATCAGCCTCAAGGAGTTCACATTCTAATGGGGAAGCCAACATTGGAATAACTAGGATATTCCAGATATATGCAAAATATATGCAGAGAAGATGGGAGGTAATCTCAAAGGAGAAGGCAGTAGCAGCTGGGCAGATTGTGAAAGACCACCTACAAAAGATGAAATCTGAGTGGAGACTTGACAGAAACCAGGGATAATGTGTGTAAAGTCCTTTCTAAATCATAAACTGCTGTATGGATATTAGTTATTATTTAATGTTCTCAGTTACAATAATCATAATTATTATTACCTACATGTGTTTGTCACCCAAGGACAAGTATGGGTAACCATGGAGATGCTCGTTACTGAAGATTAGGCCTCCAATGACAAATGTCACACATTTAGATTCAGAGAATCTGAGCTCAAATCCCAGATGTGGTTTTCTGTATGACTTGGTAAATCACTTTAACCCTTCCAACTTTCTCTTTGCTCATCTTTAAAGTATGTCCCTAGCCTTTGCTTGAACACAATGAGGATTACAAGATCGCTGCTTTGAAAGACATCTCATTCCATTTTGGGGGACTGTTGTTGCAACAGAGATCTTCCTTGTGTTGCCTATAAATCCTCTTCTACCCAGAAGCCCTAACTCTGATCACTGGAGGCAAAGTAAGTCAGTCCCCTTTTCTTGCCTTCTACCTGACAACCTGATAAAAGAATGCTGGATTTGAAGCCAGAGGACCTGGAGGAAACTACACCTTTGCCACTTACTCTCCATTTGACCTTTAGGTAACTGTCCACTTCTCTAGGATTTAATTTAGTCGTTACTAAATTGAGAAAAGTGGACTAGACCAGATCATCTCTGATGTTCTTTCCAGTTCTAAATCTGTACTCTATGACCTAAGGAAACTGATTGATTGAAGGTGGGCAGAATCTTTCTGTTATCCATTTATTGATTTTCTTATGATGTGATCCAGATATTATTTGTCAAGGCCATCAGCATGTCTCTTATTCCCCATCATGTACTATATGCTCTCTGAGAATAAGGCCCCGTGTTTTAGCTAAGCTTTGTCAGTCCCTCACTACCAGTGCACACAATAGGTGCTTAATAATATCTTCTCCAATAGAACATAAAGTCCTGAAAGACAGGAACTATTTTATACTCGTTTTTGTACCCCTGTCTCCTAGCACAAGTATCTGATACATAGCAGACGTTGAGTGGTCCTGATCTAGATATGGCCACTGCACCCAGATGATTCTGGAGGAGAAAGTGAACCTGATGACTGCACAGTCCTACCTCACTTAAATCCAATTCACTTGCATGTCATGGCATCACCTCGCTGATGTCATGGTCCTCTTCAAGAACAAAAGACAAACAACAATTGAATGACTAAAATGAACGGATATTTGTTTAACTGAATTGAAATATTGGTTGTGTCTATATGGTGCTTAAATATCTAGTAACTTTAGTGAAAATAACTACCACCCCCTAAAACTGAACAATTGCCTCATTTTTCTATAGTCAATTCTTTTGACTTCAGGTGGGGGGGGAGTCAGGTAATAACAACCCTCACAACAACAATAAATAGCATTTATATGATACTTAAAGATACAAAACACTTAGAAATATTAGCTCATCCTTGAAACTGAATTTCCCCATTCAACTGTGAGCACTTTGAAAACAGGGACTGTCTTTTGCCTTTCTTTGTGTTCCCTGTTGCTTGGCACACAGTAGGGGCTTAATAAGTGTTTATTGACTGATTAAAAATAATGAGAAATAGGTGCTATTATTATCCCCACTTGAAAGATAAAGGCACGGAAACAGCCAGATAGATTGCTCAGGGTCACAGAGCTAGTAAATGTCTGAGGATGGGTTTGAACTGAGGTCTTCCTGACTTGAGACTCAATTCCCTGTAACTGTACCACTCAGCTGCCTCTAATAACTGTCTTAACGGTATCCAGGCCCTAACCGTCACCATGAAATAAACTGGTGATTGGGAGAAGGGACTAGGGGAGTCTCATTTCAATTAGGTGAAGTTAGAAGGAGAAGGAAGTTATAGGAACTAAAAACGCTTGGTGCCATACTTAGTAGGCCAAGTGATTTTTTTTTTTACAACGATCTTTAACAGGGACGATAAAAATGCCTTCCTAAATTCCCTGTGCTTTGTTTTTGAAGTAGGAACACTCATAAGAAAAACAAGACCCATATGTTCTTACTTACAAAGTTGTGGAGTAATTAGTCAATTTTAACCATACGGTAGACTACCTTAGGAAAAGTGATAGCTTTCCAGTGTCCCCGACAAGACAGGCCACGTGTGCAACTGGAATTTCAGAATGTGGGATGATCTGACAATGGGAAATTGCTTATTCTCATTTAATTAGGTGGCTAAATTTCAAGATGCACATTAGTTTTGCCTTCAGTTCACAACAGAGTAAACAGCTCATTACCAAGCCTCTCTATAAATACCCTAAAGAACACAGTGAGCACGTTGGAAGGAAATAAATATTTACCGAATTAAATGACAGCCTCGTTTGTGATTGCATTCATCCCCATCTTCTAATGGCTTATTATTTTATTTTGAATTTTTCAATGCTATCTTAACTGTCTAGGAAGTTAAGCAATTTTTATTTTTATGGCCCAGCTTCATCTTCAGTTCCTTGCTGAATTCCTTCACCATCTATTTCATCACTGATTATTTTTTGCAAGTGAATTGTGTCCAGCGAGCCTGCTGGAAGTGCTTGGATTTATCCAATGAGAGCAATATGACCAAGGAAACCTGGTGAATTGGAAGGAGTGCCGGACTTCAAGTCAGAAGACAAATCCATCAGTAAACATTTATTTAAAAGCTACTACATGCCGGGCACCATGCCAAGGACTGAGGATACAAAAGGAGACCAAAAACATAAAATGCATTATAGTCAACTAGGTGGTGAAATAGAGTCCTGGACTGAGAGTCAGAGAGACTTGAGTCCTCATTCTGCCTCAGAAAATCTCTAGTTGTGTGGCTCTGGGCAAGTCACATAACTGGTTTGCCTTAGCTTCTTCATCTATAAAATAGGAATAATAATAGCACTTACTTCCCAGGTATGTCATAAGGATCAATTAAGATAATACAGGGTGTCCTGTAGCAGTTAAAGTATTCTAAAGTAGTTCAAGTGTTCTCATCTCTACTTTATAGGTGGCATAACTGGTAAGTACCTTATCCAACATCAGGAAGTGGCAAAACCAGAACTTAAACTCTTATCTTTAGATTGTAAGCTCCTTGAGGGCAAGTCCTAAGTTAGTCTTTGACTCCTTTTGTATCCTTGGTGCCTGGTACATAATAGGACATAGGGCTAGATAGTAAGTAGTAGCATTTGGACTAAAATCCGGGTCATCAGAGTCTAGAACTCCAGGCATCCCACTGCTACTGCTCTCCCCTCCCCCCCCCCCACTCAGATATGGTACCTATTTTCAATTAGCTTCATAAGTTCCTATTTTCCTGGGGAACTCCATGCATTCATGATAGGCCACATATCTATAGTTTTTTTTTAAGTTTGCAAAGCGTTTTCCTCACAACAACCCTAAGAGCAGAGTAGTTTAAATATTCAAGCACAAATAAGATAATACAGGACACCCTGAATGATTTTATTGGCTCGTCACAAGAATATGGTGGTTCTGGGTTTTTTTTATTGTTGTTGTTCAGTCATGTCTGACTGTTTGTGATCCCATATTGGGTTTTCTTGGCAGATACTGGAATGGTTTGCTCTTTCCTGCTCCAGTTAATTTTACAGATGAGGAAACAGAAGCAAACAAGGTTAAGTGATTTGTCCAGGGTCACACAGCTACTCAGTATCTGAGGTCAGATTTGAATGTGGGAAGATGAATCTTCCTGAATTTAGACATATCACCTAGCTGCCCCATAATGCGAGTTAGATGCTATTAAAAGTTTAAAATTGCCCTAAGACTTTTGGTACACCCTGTATATGCAAAGCCTTTTCTAAACTTTAAAGTACTAAAAAAATGGTAGTTACTGCTAATTATCTGTGTTGCAATGACCATGATGAGGATGCTTTTTTTGTCATCCCTGCCATCCCTCCAGCACAGTGCTTCACACAAAGAAGGTGCAAATGCCTGTTGAATTAGTGAATGTGTGAATGAAAGAATAGAAAAGAGCCAGAAATGCAGCGATAAGGATCCTAAGGTATCCCCCCCCCAAATGCCTTCAGTAATAAAACTTGGAGTCAGAGGAACCATATTTAAATAAGTCTTTGCTGTGCTACCTGGGTGATAATGAGAAGGTCACTAAATCTCTTCTGTGAAATGAGGGTATTGAAGGGATGGAATATGGAATATTGGAAGATACTGAGATTTACTAGAAAGGGTACAGGATTAGAGTCAAGGGTTTGGGGTTTGACTTCCAGGTCTGTAACTTCTCTGTGTAACCTTGGGCAAGTTACTTAATCAACAAACATTTATTAGGCACCAACTGTATGCTGGGTTCTTCATTTAGCTGCTGGGGACATAAATACCAAGGAGTAAATATCTATACATTCAAGGACCTCTGGGTCTCAGTCCTTTTGCCTGTAAAATAAAGGACTTAAGTAAGAAAATTTCTAAGGGCCTTTTCTGCTCTAAACACGAAGGCTTTTTTGTCATCCTTAGATTTTGCCAGCTAAGGAAAAAAAAAAGATAGCAGAAAGAATGGTGGATTTGAAGTCTGATGACCCCAGCTCAAATCCTAGTTCATCTATTACCTTTGTAACCTGAGACATGTTGCTTTATCTTTGAGTTCAATTGCCAAGATGGGGAGAAAGGAGAGGGCCAAGGTCAGAGGGTTGGAAGATGCCCACAACTATTAGGAAGGAAGATGATGTAAAGGAATATAAAATATAAAATAAAGGAGATGGAGGAGGAGGTGAGAAACCAAAGGAAGTCATAAAAACTAGTATCACAGAAGTCTAGAGAGGAGAGGATGTCCAGGCAGCATGCATTGCCAACAGCATCAAAGGAGTTCAAGAAGTATTAGAAATGAGACAAGGACTTTGCATGTAGCACATGTAAGATGGTTGGTGCCCTTAGAGCAGTTTCAGTCTAGCAATGGGATCCAGTACCAGACTGCTTATTGTATGGCTAGCAGAGGTCTTCAGATGTTGTATAAACTCCATGCATGTTTGCAGAATGATGTTGGATGCTAGAGCAGGGACAGCATCTATGATCCATATCAAAACTCCAAATGAAGAGATATGAGCACAACAAATATACTTCAAGATGTTTTTATCATACAGTAACGAATGACAGAAAATTCCAGGAAGGAAATTTCAGCTAATTTTGCAAGGATAAATATTTGTTCAAAAAGACAATGAGAAAGATTACAAAGGATTTTGTGTGTAAGGAAACAGCAGTGAACAGTCACTGTTTGGAGGTTGTGGTCCCAACAGATGGAGTAAGTATAATCCATCAAAGGAGGAGATTTTTTTTTTGGTGGTGATTTATTATTGTGGAGTTTTTTTTTTAGCTACAAAGGGAAGTTATTTCAGGAAAAGAGGAGACTTAGCACAGATAGTCTTCTTGCTCTCAGTAGCAAGATAAAAGACAACAGCTTGACAAAAAGAAACTAATCAATGGAAGGAAAATTCAGGGATAAAACCATGATTAAAATGCAAAGTCCCTAAATTGTTCTAACTCACAAAATGAAGATAGTAACATAAAAACAGCTTACACTTTGATAGTACTTTCCTGATAGCAACTCAATGAAGTAGGTAGTATAAAGATTATTAACCCCATTATACAGATGAGAAAATTTAGGCTTAAAGTTGTGAAATAACTCACAAGGTGAGTTTCTTCACAAAGATTGATGCAACCACTGAGATAAATTCATTCAGTGACCCTCTGTCTGTGAATATCAAGCAAGTCATAAAACTGGGTGGTGTATGCTTACAAAAGAGCATGAATGGAAGAGGAATTTCCTACAGATTCTTGTGTTTATGGGTAATATTGTGGAGTTATCTCCACGTCCCAGAATACCATCCTATTTTCCTTAATAAGACTTATCACTGTTCAAAAGGGAGAGGTCTAACAATTCATCCAGGAAAACCCAAGTGAACAAAAAATGCCATTTTCTCAGACTCTCATGCACCTGTATCATGTACAGACCACTGAGTCAGTGGACAGACATTTTAGATCCACAATGGCCAGGCATGATTGACCCTTTAATCTCTGCTACTGGTGAGGCTGAAGGCTGGAGGATCAATTGAGCTACAGAGTTCCAAGCTGATGCATGTCCAATCTGAGACCAGCACAAATAGGTTGAGCCTGCAGAATGAGGGGACATCAGGCCACCTAAAGAAGGGTGAACTGGCTCAGGTCAGAAACACTGCTGATTAACAGTGGGATCAGGCTGTGAATGTCTGCTGCCCTTGAGATGAGAGAGTTTCCAAACTGAACAAAAACCAAACCAAACAAACAAAGACCCACAAAAAGATTTGGGTCCAGAATGAATAGCAAGAAGAAAGTGAAATGTTCATCCTGTATATATCTTATTTGTTTATATTTGGTTACATGTTATTTCTCCCATTAGGTCCTCAGTTCCTTGAAAAAAGGCATCGTTTTTACCTTTCTTTGTCTCACTAGAGCTTAATGCAGTCTAGCAGAGTTGTCAGTCATTTCATTCATCTCCAATTCTTAGTGTCCCCATTTTTTTTTTGGAAAAGATAGTAGAGTGGTTTGCTATTTCTTTTCTAGCTCATTTTACAGATGAGGAAACTGAGGCAAACAAGATTAAGTGACTTGCCTTCTTAAAGATGAAGTATCCTGCTGGCAAACCCTGTGGAGTTCTCGTTTTTTTGTTTAGCAGCTTCTGAATTTCTCCATCATATAGCTTTTAAATGTCTGAGGCCAAATTTGAGCTCAGGTCTGCCTGACTCTAGGCCTTATGTTCTATCTACTGCATCACCTAGCAGAGCTAGTCTGGTAGAGAGTGGGTGCTTAATAAACACTTTTTGACATGAGCTGATTTAGAAAATTATAAAGCATTTTCAGTGATGCCAAGTTCATACAAAATATCAAATTTTAACACCAGTATTTTCTTAATAGTTAGAAATCATGGAGTACTGTAATCTCTAAAAAAATAATAAACTGTGGATAATCCAGAAAGCAATAGAAACATATAAAGGAGACATACGCAGGCTGTAGCATATTATTCATTATGACTTATATGCTAGAAGTGGCATAAGAATTGTACAAGGAAATTGATGATCTAAAAAGGATAGGGGCTGGTCATGTGCCAAAGGCAAGTTTAATAGATGGACCGGCTCAGTGCTGCATCCACAATCCACAAATTCAATCCACAAATGTACTAAGAAAAGGACCACAAATATGTTGGGGAGATCTTAGTAAGAGTTAAGTGACAGTATGGACAAGAATCACAAAGGAGAAAGCATGACTGTGTTTAAATTTGTATTGTTGAAAGGAATGCTCACATGAATGAGACCACAAACATATTGGAGTATTTTTCACTCCTGCGATTGGTAGTGTAAATTTTATTATTCTCAAATTACAGATTAAGAAAATAAGTCTTTGAGATATTAAGTGACTTAATTGATGTCATATAACTAATATCAAAGTCTTAATTACCAAATCTTCAGATGCTAAAGACCAATATTTTGTTTACTATCAGAAAATTTACTATAGATTTGGGGTAACTGAGATTTTTTACTATTGATAATTATTTTTCAAAGTGGACTGATGCTTAAGTTGAATTGGATGGTCCTACTCAGTTCTCAAACTATGCAAATGAATTTATGACTCTCCAACCCATTCTCCACACAAGTTCCAAGATGATTTTGTTAGAATATAGCTCTAACCATATCACTGCTCCATGTATTCCAGTGACTTTCCATTCTCTCTAGGATTAAATACAAATTTTTCTGTTTGGTATTTGAGACCCTTCTGAGCTTGGCTCCAATCTACCTTTCCAAGGTTATTATGTATCATTTGAAGAAAAGGAGTGGGTAGATTTCAGAGATTTTGTGTACAGCATCACACATTTACTCTTTTGGGCCAGAACACTCACATGCATCAAAGCTGGTTTGACAAAAATGATGGAGAAATTCAGAAGCTGCTAAACAAAAAATGAGAACTCTACAGGGTTTACCAGCAGGATACTTCATCCATCTCTAAGAAGGCAGCATTTAATTCCATCAAAAGTAAAGTGCAAATAAAGCTTAGAGAGATGCAGGACTCTTGGCTTAGTAAGAAAGTTATCCTGATAGTAACAATTCAAAGCACTTTTTTGATGACCTGGAGAATATTAATGGACTAAAGACATATGGTGTACCTCAGCTGCTCAGTGCTATTGGAACCATAACAATTAGTGTCAAGAACATGATCATGAATAGATGGGCTGAACACTTCTGTAGTGTTCTTATCAGATCATCATCAGCTATTGCTGAAGCCACTGACTGTATACCTCAAGTTGAATTCAGTCCCTCTCTGGCCAAGTTTCCAACTGAAGAAGAGATTTTGAATGCCACTAGGCCCTCACATGTGGCAAAGCACCTCATGCTGATTCTAGTCCAGTTGAAATTTATTTATTTATTTTAAATATTTATTTATTTTTTTAAATTTTTTTTATTTACTCATTTACTTGTAATTTACAAGATTCAGTTCCACAATCACTTGAGTTTCAGATTTTTCTCCCCTCTCTT
>JAQQSU010019663.1:0-10210 GCA_028627135.1 Pseudochirops cupreus
TTATTCTATTTTCTCCTTGGACCCTATCCCTTTTCAAAATATTTGCTTTTAACTACCCTCTTCCCCAATCTGTCCTCCCATCTATCATCCCCACTCTTATCCCCTACCCTCCTATTTTCCTGTAGGGTAAGATACCCAATCGAGTGTGTATATTATTCCCTCCTTAAGCCAAATTCAATGAAACTAAGGTTGTTTCATTCCCTTTCAACTTCCTGCTCTTCCCCTACATTGTAACAGTTTTCTCTTGCCTCTTTTATATGAGATAATTTACCCTAAACTATCCCTCCCTTTCTCCTTCTTTCATTATATTCCTCTCTCACCTCTTAATTTTATTTTTTAGATATCATCCCTTCCTTTTCAACTCATCCTATGCCCTCTGTCTATGTATGCATGAGCATACATATGCCCACACTCATATATATATATACACCCTCCTATACATACATTTATATGTATATATACATATATACATATATATTCCCTTCAACTATCCTCATACTGATAAAAGTCTTATGGATTACAATTATCATTTTTCCATGCAGGAATGTAAATAGTTCAACTTTAATATGTTCCATATGATTTCTTTCTCCTATTTACCTTCTCATGCTTCTCTTGCTTCTCGTATTTGAAAGTCAGATTTTCTGTTCAGCTCTGGATTTTTCATCAAGAATGCTTGAAAATCCTCTATTTTATTGAATGACCGTATTTCCCCCTGTAACATTATACTCAATTTTGCTGGGTGGGTGATTCTTGGTTTGATTCCTAGCTTCTTTGACCTCTGGAATATCATATTCCAAGACCTTTGATACCTTAATGTAGAAGCTGCTAGGTCTTGTGTTATCTTGACTGTGTTTCCACAATCCTCAAATTATTTCTTCCTGACTGCTTGTAAAATTTTCTCCTTGACCTGGGAGCTCTGGAATTTGGCTATAATATTCCTAGAAGTTTTTTTTTTTGAGGGATCTTTTTCAAGAGGCGAATGGTGAATTCTTTAAATTTCTATTTTGCCCTCTGGTTCTAGAATATCAGGGAAATTTTGCTTGATAATTTCTTGAAAGATGATATCTAGACTCTTTTTTTGATCATGGCTTTCAGGCAGACCAATAATTTTAAAATTATTTCTCCTGAACCTATTTTCCATGTCAGTGGTTTTTTCAGTGAGATATTTCCCATTGCCTTCTATTTTTTTTTCATTTGTTTGGATCTGTTATATAGTATCTTGATTTCTCATAAAGTTGTTAGCTTCCAGTTGCTCCAAGCTAATTTTGGAGGAGTTATTCTCTTCAGTGAGTTTTTGAAATTTCTTTTCCATCTGGGCAATTTGACTTGTTATGACATTCTTCTCCTCATTGGCTTTTTGGGCCTCTTTTGCCATTTGAGTTAGTTTATTTTTTAAGGTGTTATTTTCTTCAGTATTTTTTTGGCATCCTTTAGTAGGATGTTGACTCACTTTTCATGATTTTCTTGCATCATTCTCATTTCTCTTCTCAATTTTTCCTTCACTTTTCTTACTTGATTTTGAAAAGCCTTCTTGAGCTCCTCCATGGCCTGCCACCAGTTCATATTTTTCTTGGAGGCTTTTGATGCAGGAGTTCTGACTTCATTGTATTCCTCCCACTCCATGGCTTGAACCTTTTTATCCCCCTAAAAAGATTCTATGGTCTGTTTGTGCTTCCTATTGCCAGCCAATTACTTGACTTTTGAGCTCTTTGCTGCGGTAGAACTCTGCTTCCAGAATGGAGAGAGCTTTGACACAAATTGCTGGGGTTTCCACAGCTGCTGGAGCTTTAAGGAGGGTGCCCTCTCTACAATCCTCACAGGCTCTGGCTCACTGATCACACACCCTAGGACTGCCACTCAAGACTGAGGTCCAGATCCAGGCAGGTTAAAGTAAGAGTGATTGCCCTCTGAATGGCCAGTTGGTCTCCCTAAGATCTGTAGGCCAGGAGCCCCTGAGGCACCCACATGGTGCAGCCACCACTTCTCACCCCAGGGGCAGGGACGGGACCGTGATCTTTGGAACCTCCTCTTGTCCAACAGAGTTTCACACTGACCTTTTACTTTGTCTTTGGCATTTATGATTTGAGAAGTCTGGAAGCTGCCACAGCTCCTGGTCATTCACTCTCCTGAAGTCTGTTCTAGCTACTGCTGGTTGGGGCCGCCCTGGGGCTGGAACAGTGAGGCTCCTGTGGGACTCTGCTCGGCTCCCAGCTTGCTGTGATGGACCCTTCCTGCTGGCCTGCTGAGCAGTCTTCAGTGGGAGATTTGTTTCTCTCTGTCACTTTGTGGGTTCTGTAGCTTTAAAATTAAAAAAAAAATACCTCCCTCTTGAGGTGGCCTATCCTGCTGAGCATACATACAGGTGTAGGCAGGTTAGTAGATCCTAGGTGATTGTGAGAAGAAGGAACTGGCAGCTGTGGCCTCAGGCAGAAGGTGGTACTGTAAGCATCAGCCAAGTGGGGCTTTTTTTTCTGGAGTTCTTGTTCCACCGCTCAGGCTAAATTGTAAACATCTAAAGGATTAAATTCCTTTGCACTCTGATAATACACAGCTGTGCTGAGTCACATAGGTTTTATGCCTTCTTATTCTGAGCCAATCAGGGGCCGAGTCTCTGTTACATATTCTGGGTGGTTGGCATTTTGCTTTGGGGGTTTGCTTATGAGAAGAACCTTTTGATTTCCTGATTGAGACCCTGAGGGTGTGTTTGTTAAAAGCCCCCTCCTTCCCCACCACAACTACTCAGAGGTTTGTACTCTCCCCATCTGATGGTATATATAGGTGGTTCTATTACTTTGTTCAGACAGTAGGTACCTTGTCTGTTAAATCTCTGTGCTAATTTCTCTGTTTATATTTTTTCCATGTTCAGTGTGCTGACCTTTCCCCTGAACTAGTGAATGTAAAAAGTAAGATTGTTGACCCTTTTAAAAGCTGGCTTTCCTTTAGCAAAGCAGGTTGAAGAACTTGTGCTACCAGGCTATCCTGGGTATTCTGGTGTGCTTGCTGATACAGGTACTTGTACTGAGGATATGTTTGCATGTGTAGTTAAATATAGATGGGTGTGCATATATGTGTTCCTGACACACTCAGATGCACATATATGCACACACGCGTATGCACACTTTTGAGGCTTTAGAGGCTTGATTTGGGAGGAAATTAAACGACACAGTCTTTCTACAGGAGTCTGAGACGGATGAGAGGCTATCCAGCTGTTCCAGAGAGGGAAAAAGCCAGGCTGCAATGACTGAAAAGCCACAAATTAAGAGTGCCCTGCCAATTACTTGTGGTAACTGTTCTTTGTGCCATGATTGCATTTGAATGTGTTACAGATTGTTCAGCTAAGCCCCTGGCACCTCATATGTATTTAGATTCTGAAAGAACTTGATATTCCTCAGGCTTACAAACTCACTCAGTCCTCTGGGACTCCACGGAAAGCAATATTTCTTCTTCCTTGCAACAAACATTAGTAAAAAGAGCTAAGAAATGACTCAGGGAAGGACACTCGTGGGCTTGAGGCCCTAGAGCAAAATGAGGTCATTTGCATATGTCTTCCTTTGAATGAAACATGGGCCTGAGTCTGGGTGAGGCCTACAGAGGCCTGACTTCAAGGCTATTCATGTCTTGGGTGCCCTTCTCTGGACATGCTCCAATTTATCTGTCAGCTTCTGGGGATCGGGGGACTAACAGGACCAGAGCTAGAACTAGTACAGGAGATGGGGGAAGGGGGGGTGCTGCCTCTGTTGTTCTTCACCCTTTTCCCTCAATGTGCCTGCATGTACCATTAACTTCATTTTATTTTAATTTTTTTCCTGCTGCTACACCCCAGTTGCCTCTTAATAAACCTGCTGTCCACTAAACCCCCCAGATCCTCTTTTTACATTAATTGCTACCTTTCTATTTCTTCCTTAGCTTGTACTTGGGGAGTTAGTTCTCCAAGCTAAGTGCAGAACTTTCCATTAATCTCCATTAAATCTCATCTTATTAATCCAGTTCAATGTTCCTGCCTGTAGAAATCTTTTTCAGTCAATTCCAGGCATGAATCTTCCTCATCAAATCACAGTAAGAGCTAGGAAATAGCCTCTTTTCATCAGAACCCCAGATCATGTCACGTCTTGGCCAGACGTCTGCATTTCAGCATACACTCGTGAGACTGAATACACAGGCTTTCCTGTGAGTTCTTTTCTGGATTTTGATCCCTGTGAGTTATTGGGCCTCTCTCCTGGTATTCCGTCTGCTAGATTCTTGGAACTGCTATGCCTTCTGCTTGCTGTCAGTCTTGGTAATCCCTACAGAGAACGCTAAGATGTGAGAGATGCCTAGCGAGGAAATGCTAGCACTGGAACAAGCTAGCAAACATCTTGGGGTGTTGCTTGGGCACTGAGGCAGAGTCTTGTGGGCAGTCTGAGGCACAGTTGGTACTTGAATTCTAACCTTCTGACTTCAAAGGATGCTTTTTGATTCACTCTTCCAGGCTACTCTTGTTTCATAATCTCTAGCAATGTTTACTAGGGGCCTGCTGCTCAGATCATCTACCTCTGTTTCTTCCTAGAAATAGGCCACAGTCTAAGAGTTCTAGTGACTTAAATGGAAACTTTGGTCTTCCTAAGGGTCAAGGTATTCCTAAGGTATTCTTTTGAAAAACAAACAAAACCCCACCCAAAGCAAAATGTAGCTCATTCAACACCTTCTTTCACACACTGATTACTCACAAGGCAGCAGACATTGTATTAGGTACAATAGGAGATGAGAAGGCAACATGCTTAAAATCCTATAAAGGCTTGGTGTGTCAGTATGATGTGAAAAACTGTGGGTTCTTGTGGGTCACTGAGGTGAGTTTAGGCTGGAGGAGAGTCTACTTGGTGCCAGGGCCCAGGAAGACTGCTACACTATGCACTGAGGTGGCTGGTGGTTCAGTGGATAGAACACGGGGTCTGGAGAGAGAAAGACCTGGCCTCAAATCCAGCCACGGATGCTGATGAACTGTGTGACCATGGGCAGCCACTTAACCACTGTTTGCCTAGGTTTCTTCAGCTGTAGAGTGGGGCCGGTATTAGTGCCTACCTTTCAGGATTGTGAAGATAGAATGAGGTAATAATTGTAAATTGCCTAGCACAGTGCCTGGCACATAGTAGGTGCTTATTCTCTTTCCCTCCACCTAAGTTCCCCCCAAAGAAGAAGTGAAAGGGCAAAGAGGTATTTCTCAGGTCAAAATGGACAGGGGTCTATATTTTGCAGTGAAAATCTGCAGAAGGAGAGGACTGGGGGGCCACAGTGGTCAACACATAGACCTGTACTCCCCATGTTCTGTTCGGAAGATTTGTGCTTTTGTGATGTGAAGATGGGCACAGGTGTCACTCTGGGGTTCCATTTCTTGCTATTTCCCCTAGAATCTCTGTCCTGATGCATCAGATTCTGAGGGTAAGTAATGATGAAAGCTTCTCCAGATGCAGCTTAGTGGGGCCCACTTGGAGTATACCAGCTGCCTCAGCCTCAGTCACCCCAAAGGATGCGCCTGGCAGGAGAGCTGTGGTATATCAACTGAGAAACAATGAACCCACATCACAAAGAATCCAAAAGAGATTTATTATTGATGGTGTGTTCAGTTGTGCATTGGTTTAAAATGAAAGGATATATTTTTAAAATCTAATAAACAATAATAATGTCTTACATTTTGGTAGCTCTTTAAGGTTTGCAGATGTTATCCATCATTTATGACAGGCATGAGCCAGAAGGGAGAGCAGTGCAGCCGAATTCTGGGAAGGACTGGAAGAAGAAAGAGAAGAAAATGGAAAAGCAGTGGGTGGCAGGAAAAACAATTAAAAGAGAAAAAGTGATGGGTGGGGGAGCAGGAAAAGGAGCTCTTTTGGGAAGCTCCCATATATACTGCTGAGCACTTGAGGTTAGAAGCAAACAAATGGAGCAGATTATGGTTGCGTGTGGAAGACCATACCAGGTTCGTGTGTCTCATAGCTCTACCTTCAACCCCCATCCTCATAAGAGTCCTGAATTCCAATTTCTCTGAGGGATTTGTACTGTGAAAGTTGTGTGGTCTAACCCCAGAAAATAGCCCACTCTTCAAAATGGGGAGCCCATGGCTGCAGCATATGTGCACCAGCCCAATGCTTTCCTCCCATGGACCATTTCAGATGGGTGTACTTGGATGACTTCTTACCTCAATTTTTAACTTGATCTATTCTCCTAGGGGAAGAGTTCTTCTGGGCAGAGAACATCCCTAATGCACCAATCATCTCTGATTATCATAAGACTGTAATGAGGCTTCTAAAAGGTTCTTCGATCAAAGAGGCCCAAAGTGCTTCACCAGCATCCCTATCGATCTTCTCAACACCCTTGAGGTAACTAAGAGCCCAGTGACAGGTCTTTAGGGGAAAGGAAAGAGGCTGAGATTTCATGAGTCTTAGGTTCTCTCCATGGCTTAGTCATTGCTTGACTGAAAGAAAGTATTATTTGGTTTTGGAATCTATAAAAATGAGATAGAACTCATCCAATTCATAAGTCAACCTGTAGGATATTCCAGAGGAGAGAAAAATTGTAAATTTCTTTGAAAAAAGTTTTACTTCTATATTTTAGTTTTTTTGATCATTGTCATTTCTCAGTATATTCCAACATCTTCCTTAAAAGAGATTGATTTTTATGGACTAGACTTGTGATTTCACTGCTGCACAGTACTCACAAGTAAGCAAATTCCATGTGCCAATGGAAGTCAGAATGGGGCATTTGATTTAGTCTTAGTGAATTATCTAGAGGACCAAAAGTTTCATTGAAATGCCCAGGGTCACAGCCCATATGTGTCAGAGGTGGGTATGGCAAGTCTTTTGGGCTCTGAGGCTGGCTCTCTATCCATTAGACCACGGTGTCTCAAAATCCCTTAGAGTAAAGAGAGAGAAAGTAAAACAATTCAGCAAAACTAATCAACTTATCAAATGGATATGAGTGTATATGTTGTGTTCCATATACCTCTATAAAAAACCAGGCAGTTGCATTCTTGTTTCTCTTCTTTGGGCTGAAGCTTGGTTGTCATAATTACACAACATTCAATTTCCATTTTAAATTTTTTTCATTTGAATTATGACAGTCATTTTGTGCATTGTTTTCCTAGTTTTCCTTTTTTTCACTTTTCTTCAAGTAACATAAATCTTTTCATGCTTCTCTGAATCCTGAATGTGTGTTCAGTTCTTAACTTGTGGTATGGTGATAACCCATTCATTCACCTGCAATAATTGTTTATCTATTTCCCAAAATATGTGAATTTATCAACCAACAAGAATCTATTAACGACTAATTATATGCAAAGCATTGTTATAAGTCCTGCAGATATAAACCAAAGCAAAAATGGGAAAACACCCTCTGTCATTCACATGCTAATGGAAGAGACAACATCTAAAATCCAAGTTCACACAAGTTGCATACAGAATAGAAGGAAGACAACTTTGGTTCTACCATCTGAGGGACTCAAGGATCCTTCTTCAGAATTTAGCATTTTTGCTGAGCCTTGAAGAAGTCAGGGATATGAAGAGGTGGGAATGAAGAAGGAAAAAATTCCAGGCATATTTCAGTTCTTCGCCACCGTAAAAAGTATGGCTTTAATTGTTTTAGTTTATAGGAAATTCTCTTTTCTGTTTTTGACCTCCTTGGAGTATACATTTAATAAGACTATCTTCTCCCATCAAAGGATGTGGACAATTTAGTCATTTTCTAAGAAAAATTCCAAATTTTGCTTTCCAGAAAGCTCTATTGAGCATGTATTAATTTGCCTGCCTTTCTACACTCCCTCTAGCATTGCAAGAATCCACCTCACAATTAGAACAAGAAATAATAGGTAAGGGAATTATGTTATCTGTGAAAAGAACATGAGGTTTTCTAAACAGAAGTTATTCTATAAATATTTGTTATACAAGTGAATACATTTGTTGAATGAATATCCCAATATTTTCATTCATTCAATATGTTCATTTGTTCAACAATATTGTGTGTGTATGTGTATGTTTATGTATGCTGTGTATATTGTGTGTATGTTTGTGTTTAACAAAGAGATATTCACATCTGTGATTTCTTTTTTTTTAAAAATAAATTGGTTTATCTACTTTTAGTTTACAACATTCAGTTCCACAATCCCTTGAGTTTCAGATTCCCCTTCTTCTCTCCCCCCCATCATGGTGTCATTCACTTGGATACAGGATCCACAAATATCTTCACTTTAATTGTTAGTCAGGTTGTAAAAGAATTGTAACTGATGGAATGATAACTGGGAAAGAGGAAACAAAACAACACAAGAGAAAGAAACACAGCAAGTAGTTTGTTTCAATCTGCATTCGGACTCCGAATCTCTTCCTCTGGATGTGGACATCTCCTTCAATCATGAGTCTTTTGGAGTTGTCTTATAATCTTACATTGATGAGAGGAGCCCAGTCTATTGAGGTTAGTCATCACACATATGTTGTGTCTGTCATTGTGTACAAATTTCTCCTGGTTCTGCTCTTCTCGCTTAGCATCAGTTCATATAAGTCTCCCCAGGTTATTATGAAGTCTGTCTGCTCCTCATTTCTTATAGCACAGTAGTATTCCATTGCATTCATATACCACGACTTGTTTAGCCATTCCCCAATTGATGGGCATCCCTTTGTTTTCCAATTATTTGCCACCACAAAAAGAGTTGCTATAAATATTTTTGTACATACAGGTCTTCTTCCCACTTCTCTGATCTCTTTGGGATATAACCCTAGAAGTAGTATTGCTGGGTCCAAGGATATGTGCTTATTTATAGCCCTTTGCGCATAGTTCCAGATTGCTTTCCAGAATGGCTGGATCAGTTCACAGCTTCACCAGCAATGCATTAGTGTTCCAATTTTTCCACATCCTCTCCAGCATTTATCGTTTTCCTGTTTTGTCATCTTAGCCAATCTGGTTGGTACCTCAGAGTTGTTTTGATTTGCATTTCTCTAATCACTAGTGATTTGGAACATTTTTTCTTATACTTATAGATATCTTTCATCTCATCTTCTGAAAACTGCCTGTTCATATCCTTTGACCATTTATTGGGGAGTGGCTTGTATTCTTATAGATTTGACTCAATTCTTTGTATGTTTTAGAAATAAGGCGTTTATAGAGACAATGGTTGTAAAAATTCTTTCCCAATTTTAGACTTCCCTTTTAATCTTGGTAACATTGGCTTTGTTTGTACAGAAGCTTTTCAATTTCATATAATCAAAATTATCCATTTTGCATTTTGTAACGCTCTCTAACTCTTGTTTCATCATGAATTCTTCCCCTCTCCATACATCTGACAAGTAAACTATCCCTTGCTCTACCAGATTGCTTACAGTATTGGCTTTTATACCTAGATCATGCACCCATTTCGACTTTATTTTGGTGTACAGTGTTAGATATTGGTCTATGCCCAATTTCTGCCATATTTTGTTCCAGTTTTCCCAGCAGTTTTTTGTCAAATAGTGTGTTCTTTCCCC
Organism: Pseudochirops cupreus; assembly: GCA_028627135.1. Lineage (NCBI taxonomy): Eukaryota > Metazoa > Chordata > Mammalia > Diprotodontia > Pseudocheiridae > Pseudochirops > Pseudochirops cupreus. The sequence goes on from JAQQSU010019663.1 coordinate 9,480, forward strand.
AAAAGCTGGAGTCTTTGAGCATATCAAACAGTGGATTACTATAGTCATTGGCTGCTGTTTCGTGTACCCAATCTATTCCACTACTCTATTCCTCAGCCAGTACCAAGTAGTTTTGATGACTGCTGCTTTATAATACAGATTAAAATCTGGTATGGCTAGGCCACCTTCCCTAGCATTCTTTTTCATTAATTGCCTTGATATTCTAGGCCTTTTGTTTTTCCAAATGAATTTTGGTGCTATTTTTTCTAGCTCTACAAAGTAATTTTTTGGTAGATTGATTAGTATGGCACTAAATATGTAATTTAATATAAATAAAATTGTCATTTTTATTATATTAGCTCGCCCCAGTGTTATGGGAATCTACAGATCTTCCCTGCCTCTAGGTCCTTTGATAGGCTTAAGTAGCTCTGAGAACTTTCCCTGATTTGAAAGTATACTCTGCCCCCTAATAGGCTGAATGGTCACATGGAGCCTGTGGTGGGAGGCTTGTTCTTCAGGAATGTCCATGCCTTATTACTTTGTGATTGGGCAGTGGGTCAAGAGGGCTGTGACATTCTCTGATCCAGGAGAAGGCTATAAATATCCTGATGCGAGGTTTTGCTTTGGGGCTCACTTTGAGAAGAGTTGTGTGATCTGGCCAAAAAAGACTCTGGGAAGCCATTGAGCCGCCTGGCTATGAAAAACCCAGATGTTGGTGCTTCCCTCTCTGGTAACTGATTAGGTATAGATGT
>JAQQSU010019664.1:0-10210 GCA_028627135.1 Pseudochirops cupreus
ATGAACAGGCAATTTTCAGAGGTAGAAATTAAAGATATCTATAAGCATATGAAAAAATGCTCTAAATCAGTATTGATTCGAGAAATACAAATCAAAACAACTTTGAGGTACCACATCTCACCAGTCAGACTGGCTAAGATGACAAAACAGGAAAATGACAAATGCTGGAGAGGATGTGGAAAAACTGGAACACTAATGCATTGTTGGTGCAGCTGTGAACTGATACAACCATTCTGGAGAGCAATCTGGAGCTGTGCCCAAAGGGCTATAAATAATTGCACACCCTTTGACCCAGTAATACCACTTCTGGGGTTGTATCCCAAAAAGATCATAGAAATGGGAAGAAGACCTATATATAGAAAAATATTTATTGCAACTCTCTTTGTGGTGGCAAAAAACTGGAAATTAAGGGGATGCTCATCAGTTGGGGAATAGCTAAACAAGTTGTGGTATATGAATGTAATGAAATACTGTTGTGCTATAAAAAACGAGGAGGAGATGGACTTCATATTTACCTAGAGAGGCTTATGCAAACTGATGCTAAGTGAGAAGAGCAGAACCAGGAAAAATTTGTACACAATCACAGACTCATCATATGCGTAATGACCAGCCTTGATAAACTGGACTCTTCTCAGCAATGCACGGTTATAAGACAACTCTACAAGTCTCAGGATGGAAGGAGATATCTGCATTCAGAGAAAGATCTAGAAAGAACAGAGTTTAAATGGAGATTGAAGCAATGTACATGCTATCGTTTTTTTCCATGTTTGGATATGTTTCTTTTTTCCCATTGTTCGCTCCATCTGATACAACCCTTCTATACAATCAGACTAATCTAATGTCCGAAGTAAAAGTATTTGCAGATCCTATACTTGATTACATGCCACCAGGGCGTGGGGGGTGGGGAGGAGGGGAGAACAAGGAGGGGAGAAAATTTGAAACTCAAGGGATTCTGGAACTGAGTTTTGTAAACTAAAAGTAAATAAACAAATCAATTTTAAAAAAAATCAAGCTTCAACCCACTGGCATGGGTATCAACAACACTGAATAATTGGCTATAAAAAAAGGAAGTAAGCTACTTCCCTGTCTCCAGTGTTTGGACAGTTAGACATTTTACCAACTTAAATTGGCCTTCCCTATAATGTATGTGCATTATGATACTCTCAGGGAAAATTATAACCCTTAGTTTTTTTAAGATCTGATGGGGATTTTAAGGCACATAAGAACCACATTAGCAGATCCCAGAGGCCCTTTGTGTACCAGGAGAGATTACAGGAAGGGGTCTGGGAGCTGACTGGAGGGCACAGAAGAGGGCCATTCTTCCAGAACTTTCACTGACCATCAGAGAAACCCATGGGCTTTGATATTAATTAGCAGAGATGACTTAAGGACTCCTGGAGATGTAGGCAAACTAAAGGCTAAAAATGAGAATTCTACAAAAACCCTTCCAAAACTAAAGGTCATATTCAACAATCCTATCTGACTGTCCTGTCATTTCTGTGAGTCTCACAGTGAACAAAGGGCAGTGGAGAGGTATATGTATTCATCCTTACTCTATTCCTCACTTCTAATAATTACCTTTCTCCTGTCTTTGCTAAAGAAGGCTTTCATTCTAGCCTCCTCATTGTCTCTGTCCATCAGACATCCTTACCTCATTTCTCACTTAACCTCTTTCTATCTTATAGACTCCTGTTCTTTCCATAAGGGTCATTCTCTAACTTGTCCACTCAAATCCTCCCTCACATCTGACCTCACCTGTGTGAATTTTATAGTTTAGCCCATCAACACCATTCTGTCTATTTCTTTGATATCTCTGACCTATTACTCTTATGGAATCATAAAATGATATAGAATTGGAAGGGACATTGGTCATCTATGCTGAACTCCTCAACTCCAGTTCTTCTGACTTCAAGTTTACTATGCCACACATAGACAGTGTCCCCACCTCTCTAGCTTATGACATTGAGGGTGACATCTGACAAACATGCCCTGGACCCACCAGTTCAGAGAAGGGCCTTTTCATGGGCAGTCGGTCACTTTTACTTTATTCTTTTTATTAATCTTTTTTTACATCACCTTCATTTATAAATATAGTCATCCCTCCTTTTGTCATCTCAGAGAGCCATTCCTTTTAACAGACACTAGAGAGAAAGAAATAAAAGCAATTCAGCAAAACTCATCAACACATCAACTAACTCAGCACACGCACCATCCCACAGCTCCATCAAGAAGGCAGAAAGGTACATTTGATACTCTTTTTTGAAACCAAACATCATGGTTAAAGTAGTACAGTATTGTTTCATTTTTTTCTTTCCATTTACTTTATTTTAGTCATCATAAATGTTCTTCTGTTGGTTCTGCTTACCTTATTTTGCATCCGTTTCTCTGAGTCTTCCCATGTTTCTCTGCTGTCTTCATACTCATCATGTCTTACGACTCAATAATATTCCATTACAATCACATACCATATTTTGCTTAGTCATTCTCTGATCAATAAGCTGTTTCCAGCACTTTACTCCTACAAGAAGTGTTGCTGTAAATATATCTTTCACTTTAAGGCCAGAATCCTTGATTTTTTTCAGTCTTCACCCTGAAATTTAAGACTTCAGCTATATCTCAGGGTTATATTGTCCCAGAGTAAGCTTCAGAAGTAAGGAGAATTAAACCATCATCAAACCTCGGCTCAAATTAGATTATCAATTTCCACCAGAAATTAGTACCCTGGAGGAAAGGGGAAAATAGCACACTGTAACAGCAACCACATTGGCATACCCAGGATGGCTGCTAGCACAGGTTCTCAGATCTGATTTACTAGGAAAGATAGCTATTTAATGGGTCAACAATCTTTTTAAAATTACATTCACTAGTTCAGGGGAAAATTCAGCACCCCAAAATTCAGAGAAAATACAAGCAAAGAAATAAAGACCAGCAGACAGGGCTCTGACTGCCTGAATCAACTATACACTTTACATACATCCCTGGACCGAGAGAGCCTTTACATCCAAGCAGTCAGGATCTCTGAATATATAGCCACTCAGAATCTCTATCAGGAAATCACAAGATCGTTCTCATAGACAAGACCCCAAAGCAAAATACCAGCTCAGAGTATATATACATTTTTCAGAGCCAGAAGGCATCACAACCCTCTTGACTCAGTGTCTAATTAGAAATTAGCAAAAGGTGTAAAAGCCTTCCTACAAGCAAGCCTCCCCTAAGCAAGCTTCCTTTAATGGGCTCCACAGTGAGGTCTATTAATGGGTGGGAAGATCTTATATCCCATTAAAATTACACACCCTCTATGCTCCTGTGAGACAGACCCAAATAAGGACCATCAGTAACAGTATGAGATAAGTGGCACTTGGAGTAAGGAGTACTAAGGGGAAGGGGAAGAAGACAAATCACTTAGTCTACAATTTTGCCTAAAACTATGTTACCTCAAGGCTGGTTCCATTACCTAAGAAGAGATGAGGGAGAAGAACAGACAAACCTGAGACAGCTTTGCAATAGAGTTAGATCACACCCAATAATGCGTATTGCCAAAAAGAAGAGTGAAGATCAGGAAAGTTGAATGAATCATCTTCTCTTCTGCTTTGGGGACAAATGTACTTGAAGATTATGGGGCTCTGAGCTTGCTCTAAACCAGAACCCAGAAGCCTGAAGGCCCAGGAAAATGTGTTGGTTAGCTCTCCCAATTCCTAGCCAGTGAATTGCCTCTGACTAGTCTGAAAGATATGTATCCCCTGTCCCAAGGCCCATTGACATGGGACTCTTTCCTTATTGGTGGAGATGAACGCCCTGCCCAATGAATTAGTGACAAAGAGAGAGAGCTTCAGTACTCAGTAGGTTCCCCTTTGGGGATTCTTCAAGCCAGAATCTTCTTTGAGTATAGCATAGAGTCAGCTTCCAACTTCAGGTCACTAAAGGAAAAAACTCTAGGAAGACACGGGAAGAGCTAGTAGTCTCCATAGTGTTCCTATCCCCAGCTTGTTACACTACAGACATATTCTAGAGTTTCCTTTTGGGTCAGATGCAGGATCCTCTCTTCTGGTTGGTCTGAGTTATATCACTCCCAATAGAACTTCATCATTCTGTATTATCTGGTATACTCCTATGCATCCACTTTCCAATTTCTGTTTTACTATGATTTAGATAAGTGGACTTCTTTGCCATTTGATTTTTTTGTGTTCATTGTGGGAAAAGGGTTAAGCCTTGGATATGGAGTTTGTGATCCCCCTTTTCCCTAAAAATGTCAAAGTCATCAGACGTTAGAGGAATCCAATCACATTCCCAAGACAAATAACATTTAGGGAGCTTTGTTTGTTGTTAAGTCATATGTCTCTTCATGACCCCATGTGGGGTTTTCTCAGCAAATATACTCCACTGGTTTATGATTTCTTTCTCTAGCTTATTTTACAGATTATGAAACTGAGGCAAATTTAACAGGATTCAGTGATTTGCCCAGGACCATACAGCTAGAAAATGTATGACGTTAGATTTGAACTTAGGAAGATAGGTCTTCCTGACTCCAGGGCCAGCACTCTATCCAATGAACCATCTAGGTGCCCCTATTTAAGGGAGTAGATCATCCTGGTCCTGTTTACTATCCCTCTGAGGAGAGCAAAGGGTCCGCCAGCCTTAACTTCCTACTTGCCCTCCTGGCAGAAGTTATATTCTCCCTTGAAGAAGATTAGGGGGAGAAGGCTAGAGATATTTATTCTGCCTCCCTTTGAGCCACCCATAAGGCCAGCATCCTCACCACACATGGGCCCCTCTCCTCACATGGCATCCACTCACTCCTCTACTGCTTCAGATGCAATTGGTTTAAAACAAGTAGACGGGATATTAAGAGACCTATGGAAGAAGGGCTGTCCCTAAAATTGGTGACTTAGTGTACTCTCCTCCATTGCCCCCAGGCCAGAACTCCAAAGAGCCAAAGACTTTAAAACTCAGGATGATAGGATCCCAAATGCAGAGGCAGAAGGAACCTCTGGGATCACTTGGTCCAATATTCTCATTTAACAGATGAGGAAACTGAGTTCCAGAGAGTGATCGTACATTGTAGTCTAAACTTAAAAAAAAAAAAGCTATTTTCACTCTGAACCTTGTCTACTGTACTGTCCCATTTCTCATTTAAACTCTTTATTTCTATTACATTATCCTATACTTCCCATAATCACCCATCTCTCACCCACCTCCTGCTTTCATTCCACCCCATCCTCGCTTGCTTCTCTCATCTCCACAGACTCTGAGATTCACCATTTAAAGCCTGCCAATCTCCCTCTGAACAGTCAAGGGCTGGGCAGAGCAGCACGAGGGAAAGAAAAGGGGCGAGGGGATGGAGAACAGCAGAATCATCCCACTTTAGCAAGAATCTTTTTCTTTTCCATTCTTCCTCAATCTTAGTGCCTTCCTTGTGTGATTTTCTCCAGTTTATCCTAAATATGTATTTTTTATACATAGTTATTTGCAAATTTTCTCCCTCATTAGACTGGGAGCTCCTCCAGATCCGGGACTATCTTTCACCTTTCTTTGTATCCCCCACACTTAGCACTGTACCTGGCACATAGCAGGTGTTTAATAAATGTCATTGCCTAGGGTGGCTAGGTGGCTCAGTGAATAGAGCACCAGCCCTGGAGTCTGGAGGACCTGAGTTCAAATCTGACCTCAGGCATTTGACATTTAATGAGCTGTGTGACCTTGGGCGAGTCACTTAACCTCAATTGCCCTGCCTTCCCCTCTCCAAAAAGGAAGAAATAAATAAATGTCATTGACTGACTGACTTTTCGACTGACTCTAGATTAAAATTCTCTATCTAGTGCCCATTATCTAGGTAGGTCACTTCGCTCCTTGAGCTTCAGGTTCCTATTGTGTAAAACTGGAAGTAATGGGGTTCAAATGACCTCTGAGGTCTATTCAAGCTCTAGATCTATAAACTTATGATCTTGTGGTCTTAATGCATCCCTTTTAAGGAAGATACGAAGTAGATTGGTTCCACAGATTGTCTTTATTTCCCACTTTCCATACAGGTTTTGACGGATGCACAAACGTGGCCTAAATGAGCAAAGCGCCAGACTGGAAGTCAAGAGAGCTGTACTCGTGGCCTGGGGAACGCCGTTTAACTTCTTTGTGCCTTACTATGTGAGCTCATTTGTGAGACGAGGAAAATGCTGCCTGTCCTTACCTTTCTCATGAGGAACTTGAAAAGACCAATAAGATTGTCTGCAAAGCGAGGGGACTGGACTAAGTGACCTCTAATATCTCTTCTAGCTCTGTAAGTTTATAATTCTATGAGCTGTATACTTCAGCAGAGAATAAAGGAATTTTTAAAATTCAAAATTCAGAGTATCATTAGAGTGTTGTTATAATGCACATAAAGGCCTGGTTGATTGATTGCATCAGCGTGTGCACACGTGCGCGGTCACACACACACACACACACACACACACACACACACACACACACACACACACACACACACACACACACCCCCTTGTCCTAATTGACAGCACATTTCCCAGCATTTTAGTAAACAGTCCTCTTTACTCTGCCAGAAGAGAATATGATGCTAGAGGAAAGACCTTCTCAAGTAGCTTTTTCATCCCTGTGGGAAAGATGTTTGTGCACTTGTATGGCTGATGAAACATCACAAAAGCATGTCCACACCACTTTTGTGACTAAGACAATGATCAGAGGAAGTGCCTTGCTCCTTCTTACACGTTTCTGTTTAGTGTTTTAATAGCTAGTTTTCTCTTCAGGTCATTAAGACAGCACTCGAGCAAGAAAGAGAGAAGCCAACATATTTCAAACCTCTGCCTTTGCAACAACCACTCTATGTGATGATGATGACTTCTCGTAGGAGTGTCACTGATGCAGGCAGTAGAAAAAGAAATACTCCAATGGGTCACGCTTGTTGCCTTTAACTTTAATAAATGAGCACTCCCCATAAAGAAAATATTAATTTAATTGGTTCTGGTGCATCTGAGCTTCTCTGGTTTTGGTCTTTTAATTATTCTCTGAAAATGCCTGGGCAACAGCTTACTATTAGATTAAACAGTGTCAGCACCTGTGCTGTAAACACAAACAGGTCTGTGATGCTTTACAAATCAACATTTGTCTTCTGCTGTTTGTGCTGGAAGAAGCCTTACTCAGAGGCACTTTTCCAATCAGAAAGGCAGAGTGGACATCCTCGAAAACAAAACAATGCCTCCTTTTCTCCAGGAGAAATTCAGCCTTCAGCTTTTCAAGCAACTATGTCTTAGTAAATCAGCACCATCAATTTTCAATAATGCAGGGGCTGATTACACTGTTGCTAGACAGTTCAGTTCCCTTCCCTCTCCTCCTTAGGCTCCTCAGGTTTTGGCCATTTCACTGCTCATTAGCCTCTTCTCCAGAGAGTGAGCAGGGGAAACAAAAGCAAATGAGACTGGAAGCAGTCTGTTTTGTTCCTTGTTAGCAACTTTAGCCCAAAGTTTGGTAGGAAAGGGGTCTGAAATGATTAACTAAGAAGTTTGGAGATGGACTGAGGATTTCAGTCCTCCATACGCTTCCTAAACAAGTAAGAGTTTTTCATACTATTTATAAAATCCATTGTCATTATGAATATATTAGCAATAATAACAGAGATATTAAAACAGCAACCGAAATATCCGCGTCTCCTTCCAAAGAATTCCAAGTATTTCACATCATCCTTGTAAACCTTAATAAGCTATAAAATTATTAATAAAGTAACTGCTTTTAAATGCACATCATCCTAATCCCTGTGTACCTCCACTGAAAGGAAATCAACTGGACAGAAAGTCATATACTTACTAGAAAAAAAATATGCCCTGATACTGATCCTCAGGGAAAGATAAGCTGGATTCTCTCAATACAAAATTTACAGAAGATGCTAAACAAATATCTCAGCAGGCTAACCAGGTCTGTTAAATAAACAATTACAAACCATCTTACCGGATTAACCCTTTAGGAGGAACTTAAAACTGGAGGCTTCTAAAGGGAATATTTTCCTTGCATTAGCAATAACACCACAGATTGAATTCAGAGGACCAAAAAAACAGGATGCAGGATTCCATAAGCTATGGAAGGCAATTAATAAATTCCTGTTGAGTGGGATAAATAAAAAAATACAATTTCTCACATAGTGACACCCCTTCCTATTTCTTTTACAGGGAAACCACAAAAAAGTGAAGGTTTGAGAATTAGGAAGCAAGAAAAGGAAGGGAGAGGTGGCCAGGTGGGATAGTGAATAGAGCACTGGCCCTGGAGTCAGGAGGACCTGAATTCAAATCCAGCCTCAGACACTTAAAACACTTACTAGCTGTGTGACCTTGGGCAAGTCACTTAACCCCGACTGCCCTGCCTTTCCCCCTCCAAAAAAAAAAAAAGCAAGGGAAGTGTTCCTTTTACCTGAGGTATTGTATTTTGTTTGTGTTTCTTTCAGTGGCCATAGACAAATATGTGTATATTACACCTGCTTGGAAAGAAGGTGAAAGGGATTGATAGTTCTCTACTTCTAAGAACTAAGCTGGATGTATACAGATAATTCATGACTAGTTTAAAGTACTATAGAAACTTCTTTCTCTTCTTTTATTGTTTTTTTAAATAGAAACATATTTTCTCTCCCTCCCACTTCCTATTCTCCACCCTACTGGGGAAAAAAAAGAAAGAAAAATAATTCCTTTTAAGAGATATGCATTAGTCGAGCGACACATATCCCCTCTTTGAAACTTGGAGTGCCTCTCCTAGTTATTAGTGCATGGGCAAGTAGGATGCAGGATGCCACAGGATACTCTAGTAAATGGGATCATTCTCAATCTCTTATGCTTCAACAACAAGCATTAAGTGCCTACTATGTGCCAAGAATTATGCTATGCACTGGGATACAAAGAAAAGTAAAAGACAGTCTCTGTCATCAAGGATATCACAATACAATGGAGATAACATGTGAAAACTATGTACAAGCAAAAAAAAATACAGGATAAATTAGAGAGAACCACAGATCAAAGGTGTTAATATTAAGGGTAATTGGGAGATACTTTTTGAAGAAAATAGAATTTTAGCTAAGACTTGGAAGAGTCCAGGGAAGCCAAGAGGAAGAGATGAGGAAGGAGATAATTCTAGGCATAGAAGACAATCAGAAAAAATACTTCACAATTTCTTCTTCTTCTTCTTCTTCTTCTTCTTCTTCTTCTTCTTCTTCTTCTTCTTCCTTTCTTTCTTTCTTTCTTTTTCTTTCTCTTCTTCTTCTTTTCTTCTTCTTCTCCTTCTTCTTCCTCTTCTTCCTTTCTTTCTTTCTTTCTTTTTTTCTCTTCTCCATCTTCCTCTTCTTCCTTTCTTTCTTTCTTTCTTTTTCTTTCTCTTCTTCTTCTTCTTCTTTTCTTCTTCCCTTTCCCCTTCCCCTTCTCCTTCTTCTCCTCCTCCTCCTCCTCCTTCTCCTTTATCTTTTTTCTGGAACAAAATCTGTTGAGTTTCTCCATAGAAAGGAAGCTTTTGCCTCTGATTAGAGTACATCCAAAGATCAGCAGCCTAAGGTGACTAACTAAGATATCTTGAGTTAAATCATCATTGCAGTCTGCTCCAGTTACCTTTAAAAGCCCACAGGCTATAAACATTTCCAAAAAGGCATACTGCCACCCTGGGGGAGGGAAGGTGTAGGTCAGCTACATATTCTGTTATACACCCCCCCAAAAAAGACTTAAAAGTTCTTAGACAAAATTTAAAAAATTATCTGGAAAGAATGGTGGGGTGGGGAGGAGGGGGGGGAATCAGGGAGAAAGACTATTAACGGGGAAGAGGAAAACCTAAACCAGGGTATAAAGATTGATTGGTTGAAGACTATGATACAGATAAGGAAGGGAAAACAATCAATATTTTTCAAGAATTTACCCTACATGCAATAGAATACCATACTAGTTATTGGGGAAGATAAAAAGTTTAGAAAGGCATAGTCCCTCCCCTCAAGCAATTTACAATCTAGTAATGGGATAAGACATCAATATAGATAGCTATAATATATAATGATATATGTTAAACTCATTAGAAAATTTCAAAACAGTGTTATGTGAAACTTAAGGGAAAAGATTAGAACAATATACCAAATCTTATAAGATGAAATATAATAGGGAAAAAAAAATCCAAAGCTCTATACATAGGTTCAAAATGTCAGATACACAAGAATAGGAGAGATGTGGCTAAAAAGCATATGTATGTA
>JAQQSU010019665.1:0-10209 GCA_028627135.1 Pseudochirops cupreus
TCACATATGTATTTATACACACATACACCCTCCTATATATACATATATATGTATTATACATACCTATATACGTATTATACATACATATACATGCATTATACATATCTATGTATTATACACATTTTATTATACACATATATATGTATATATTCCCTTCAACTATCCTCATACTGAGAAAAGGCTCATGGGTTACAATTATCATTTTCCCATGTAGGAATATAAATAGTTCAACTTTAAGAAGTTCCTTATGATTTCTTTTTCCTGTTTACCTTCTCATGCTTCTATTGCTTCTTGTATTTGAAAGTCAAATTTTCTGTTTACCTCTATTTTTTTCATCAAAAATACTTGAAAGTCCTCTATTTCACTGAATGATCATATTTTTCCCTGTAGCATTATACTCAGTTTTGCTGGGTAGGTGATTCTTGGTTTTAATCCTAGCTCCTTTGACCTCCAGAATATCATATTCCAAGCCCTTTGATCCCTTACTGTAGACGCTGCTAGATCTTGTGTTATCCTGATTGTGTTTCCACAATACTCAAATAGTTTCTTCCTGACAGCTTTTAATATTTTCTCCTTAACCTGAGAACTATGGAATTTGGCTATGATAGTCCTAAGAGTTTTCTTTTTAGGATCTTTTTCAAGAGGTGACTGGTGAATTCCTTCAATTTCTATTTTGCCCTCTGGGTTCTAGAATATCAGGGCAATTTTCCTTGAGAATTTCTTGAAGAATGATTTCTAGGCTCTTTTTTTTCTAGCTTTAAAGTAATCCAATAATATTTAAATTATCTCTCCTGGATCTATTTTCCAGGTCAGTGATTTTTTCCAACAAGATATTTTACATTGCCTTCTATTTTTTCATTTGTTTGGATCTATTTTATAGCATCTTGATTTCTCATCAAGTCATTAGCTTCCATTTGCTCCAATCTAATTTTGAAGGAATTATTTTCTTCAGCAAGTTTTTGAAATTCCTTTTCCATCTGGCCAATTTGGCTTTTTAAGGCATTCTTCTCTTCATTAACTTTCTGGACCTCCTTTGCCATTTAAGTTAGGATATTTTTTAAGGTGTTATTTTCTTCAGTATTTTTTGGATCTCCTTTAGCAGGCTGTAGACTTGCTTTTCATGATTTTCTTGCATCATTCTCATTTCTCTTCCCAACTTTTCCTCCATTTCTCTTACTTGATTTTCAAAATCCTTCTTGAGCTCCTCCATGGCCTGTAACCAGTTCATATTTTTCTTGGAAGCATTCAGTGAAGGAGGTTTGACTTTCTTGTCTTCTTCTCATTCCATGTTTTGATTCTTTTTGTCCCCCAAAAAGGATTCTATGGTCTTATTGTGCTTTCTCTACTTGCTCATCTTGTCAGCAAATTACTTGACTTTTGAGCTCTTTGCCATGGTAGAACTCTGCTTCCAGAGTGGAAAGAGCTGTGTCCCAAATTGCTGGGGTTTTCACAACTGCCAGAGCTATGAGGAGGGTGCCTTCTTTACAGCCACCACAAGCTCTGGATATTGGTGTTCCTCACCCCAGAACCACTAGCCAAGACTGCGACCCAGATCCAAGCAGGTCAAAGCATATGTGATTATCCTCTGAATGGTCACTCAGTCCCCAAGATCTGCAGGCCAGGAGCTCTAGAGGCAGCCACACCTCTGCCATTGCTTGCCCCAGGTGCAGGCACTGGACCTCTCTTTTTCCAACCCAGTTCCTTTTACTTTCTCTTTGGTGTTTATGGGTTGAGTCTGGAAACTGCTACAGCTGCTGGTGATTTGCTCTCTTGAAGTCTGCTCTGTCTGGTTTGTGCCATTAGTTGGGGCCACCCCGACTAAAACACTGAGATTGTGCCTCTCACACCAGACTGTGCTCGACTCCCAGCTTGGTGCAATAGACCCTTCCTGTTGGCCTACCAGGCTGCTTTTCATAGTAGATTCGTTTCTCTCTGTCACTTTGTGGGTTCTGTAGCTCTAAAATTTGTTTAGAGTCATATTTTACAGGTATGGGAGGTGATTGGTGAGGGAGCTCACACAAGTTACTGCCTTTATTTTACTATCTTGACTCCATCCAACATAGATTTAAGAGAGAATTACCTCTGGTAATTGAGCTATGAAGAGGTAAGGACCCAGGGAGCCTGGCTGAGCCACCTTACCTCTGAACACAGAAACAAAGAAAAGGGGCCGGCCATAATCCCCTCTTAAAGTCTGGCATCTTTCTCCACAGTTAGAGCTCCTCTGGATTGCCAGGCATCAGTCCCTCTCCACAAAGCTCTGCTGCTTTGACTGTGTTCAGAACTTACAAGCTCACTTTTAGAAGGCCTCCTTTGGCCAAAGGCCAAGGACACCCAGCCTCCATTGTCACCAGGAAAAATACTTCACATTTAATGAGTGGATAATAGGACAAAGTAGAATCATTACTCTTAGTTTAACACTGTGTTAATATACCTGGTGATCTCTGTTACTTGACCCTCATGTAAGGATTTTATCTGTAATTTCATTAATCCAGCTGGGGAGGGAAATCAACAGGTCATGGCTATAATGACTAATTCCCTAGAGATGAGAGAGGAGAAGTGACTTGTCTAAAGAGGGGAAACTGGGACTTGAACACTGTTCTGGTGCCTGCACTTTCACCACTCCAAATTCAGCTGCCTCCCTGCATATGGAAGCTGATGGAATGGAAGCCCCCTGAGGGCAGGCCTGGGACATTTTTCTCTGAGTTCCTAGGGCCTGGTTCATAACAAGGATTTGTTATAAGGATTACAAATTACTTCACCTACATTGCTGCATTTGGTCTTTACAAAGACCCACCACGGGAGGTACTGGTGTTGTTCCCCTTTGAGGAGTGAATTGAGGCTAAGAATGTGTAAGTGATTTTTACAGAAAGGCAGTCTTACGAGTGTCTGAGGCAGAATGCAAACTTGGGTCTTCCTAGCTCCAAATGCAGCACTCCACACTAATGCGGCCATGCCCTTGTGGGTACGCTATTGCTTTAAGAAGTAACCCAAGGCAAGAAGCCTTGGTCTCTCACAGGCACCTTGGCTGCTGGCAGCCAGTGGGTCCAAAGTCTTATCCCACATTGAACCACATCATAAATATCACTGGATCACAGAGAGACAAAGTCCAGAGGACCTGAACTGTCAGCATTTCTATACCAAGCAGCCAACTGATGTTTACTCAAGATGGGCTGGGGGAGTGGGGTGCTGTAAACAGGGTTTGCAGGGCTCAGGCGCCTGCTGGATTCTAACCCCTTAAACTCCAGGGGGCAAAGGAAGGGCTGACACATTAAGAAAAAGGAAAAATAAAACTCAAAGGTTTTCTTGGGCATCAAATCAGATCTTCCCAAACAAGATTTTAATTATTGAAGTATAAATAAAACCAGAAACATATGAATTACATTTCACTTAATACACGAGTAAACAACCCTCCTCCTGGAAGCTGCCAATCTGCTGTCCTGCCAAGAGACACAAGAGATGCTCAGCCACAGAATTCCTGAAGTGGCATCTCATATGCACCTTCCTAGCCACCCTCCCCATGCCCTCTTCAGGGCAGGAAGGGCCAATGCTAGGAGAGGGCCCGGTCCCCACATCCAAAATGTGCAGGGTTTCAAACAACAAATAATCATGTGGCAGAGATTCCAAATAGAAGCTGGCTCTGCGTCCCAACGTTTCCAGTTACAAGAAACAATTCCAGTGCTCCACACACTCCAGGGCCAGTTATAAAATCTTACGGCTTGTTTAAAAGTAGCTTGTTTTCTTTCATGTAACCCAATGGAATTGGCTAGGACATAAAAGCATCAAGTGAATGATTCAACTAGACAGTAATCACCCACAGATTGGAAGATAACATGACAGAAACATAACAGGCAAGATGGGACAAATTCTAAATGGTAGGACCCAAATTTGGGAGGGGGCAAGAGGATGCTTCTGAACTCTCTGGGAGGAAAGGGGTAAAAACCCCACCATCTGTAAGATGGAGCCTGCCTCCTACAACTGCTGGAAGAAAGGGGCTTTGTAAGCTGTCACTACTGATCCATCCGATTTTAGAACTTTGCTTCCTCACTGATCCTCAGCTCTCAGTGTTTTTCTCCACATGCCAAATACACCTCGCTTGCCTTGCTGGGTGACTGCTGTAGGACAACATTCTTGGATACACCTTGGCCCAACCCACCCCACTTTCCCAACTGCCCTGGCCCTCAGCAGGATCCACCAGCTGATCTTCTCAGAGAGGCCCAGACCCTGAACATGCTGTCATCCTATGTAGTGTGCATCTATCCTTCCTACCAGTCTTCCCTAAAGGCCGAGTCAGCATCATCAAAACTGAAGTTTGGAAGTTATTTCAAAGCTCCCAGATGACTCAATCTGGCACATTCACTTAACAGAAGCCAAGGGCCAAGCTCAGATGGCCGGATCCCTTTGGTGTGTCAGTTATACTTCCAAACCTTCCCATGAGAGCTCCCTGACCTTCTGGAGGAGAAGCTCCATGGACAAGGGGATGGTTGGTCCTTCTGAGTAAGGAACTGAGGGATCATAAAGAAGAGATGCAGGTCTTCTACTGGGAGTCTAAGAATCACAGGTTCTATGCCTGGCACACAGTGGGTGCTTAGTCAGAAGGGACTCAGAGGTTATCTCAAGCAGTAGTGGTATAGATATAGAACAAATGTCTCTTAGAAACGATGACTATGACAAATGCAGAGAAGCCTGGGAAGACATGAATGAGTGTATGGGAGCCAGAGGATGGAGACGCAGACAATGCATGCCATCAGCAAAACCATGGAAATGGAAAGGACAACGAACTCAAACCAAATCCTAGGTAACTGATGACCAGCCTTGACACAAAGACAATAATTAGCTGTGTGTTTTTTTTTTACAAGACTGTACAAACATGTGGAGCTATGATGATTATCCCTCCTTTGGGGTGGGGGGTGGATTAGGAAGAAGAGTGATCTGATGGAAGGAGCTTGGAGAAAACAGAAGGGAGGCTGACCTTCTACATGCAAGGTGGAGCCAGAGTGTGATCTCAAAGTTCAATTCTGCCATGTTCAAGCTACTTAACATCTCACTTGGAAGAAAGAGAATTTCATTCAACAAGTAAAATTTTATAAATACTTACTATGTGAAAAGTACTCTTTTAGACCTTCAGGACAAAAAAAAATGGTACCATGATTGCCCTTAAGGAAACACAGAGATCACTAATCATGCCACCAATTCTAGCATTCTGAGAACACAGGAGAGGACAATAGAGGGACCAGAGAAATTCAAGTTGATATAGAGTCCTAAACCTCCTAAGTGTAGAAAAGTGTTGATTTCAGAGGGGCCAGGGAATATGTCAGCCCCCAGAACAAGGTCAGCCAAAATCCATTTGCCACAAGGTAAAGGTGAATCAGGACGCTCCCAGTCTTCACTTTTCACTGACGTGTTTGTATGTTTTGAAATATTTTCACACCACTAAGGTTCCCTTGATTAGCTACTTTTTCACCTGAACAAGCTGGGTGAGGACAGGGATTGTTTTCTTGGAGTCCTACATCTGTGGTTCTTAGCACCTTTCCCAGCCTCAAGCAGGTGCCCACTTAGTAATGATTATTGAATTAATTAGATAATTGATGGATGAGCAACATGAAGCAAAGGGGCCTGAACACTTTAATTGATGTCCCCTAGTGAACAGTTTCTGCATTTCCCTACGGAACCCACAGAAGGCCAAGGAGCTAGACACATAGTCTCAACATCTTAAACACCAAGAGGCAGCTTTTGGAAGTCAATCTAGAAAGTGCAGAGGAGAGGACACATGAAGACAGGACGACGAGCCTCAGGAGCTCTGAAGCAGGAGGGATGGTGAGCGCCGCCCACCTCCTGAGGAGGGAGGGTGGATGAGGGCGCACAGGGAGATGCTACTTTGGAGACGAGGCCCATATCCCAGTCACGCTGGCTTGCCAACGCATGTTTGTTGCGAGATGATTGTTTTTCCTTTTTCTTTTTCAGTGATGAGATGGGGGCAGAGAAGAGAAAGCTCTGTATTTGGGTCACATTTAAAGTATCAATGGTACTTTAAGACAGCCATTACCAAAAAAAGAGAGAGAGAGAGAGAGAGAGAGCGAGAGAGAGAGAGAAATGTGTTCTTGAAAACTCAGAGTCTCATACCTACCACAAGAAAAAAAATCAACTTCAAAATATGATTCTGTACTAATGAAAAGAATACTAAACTAAATAATGATTTTAAAGGCAATCTAAGTTGGATCATTATAATTTTGTTGGATAGTATTGGATACAAATGTCTTTCTCATGAATCTATAGGAATAGATCTCAAGACCTAACTAAATATACCATCCTGTGGATATTTAAAAATGTACAGTCGGAATTAATCCAATACTTCTAGGACGTCTGATTTTATCATTGTGGGTCTCTTGTTCCACAAAGGCCTAACAAGCCCTTCTACCTTAGAAAACAGCTCTGATGAAAAATTAAACAGACAAAATCTAAACCATAACTTAGTGGACAATTTGCGCGTGTGGAACCTCTCCAATCTCAGTGGGCAGGGTCTACGGCAGGAAACCAAAAGTTCATTATCAGACTCGTACGCAAAAATCTTCCCAGCCCAACACTGGTTGACTTCACCAGAGAAACACTCATGTGACCCTTCTTTGGGGAATCCAGGATCTCTGGCTGAGCCCTCAGAGCAAGAGTTTGGAGGTGTCCTTTAATTTATATTTTAAAAAAGAACACATTTTTTAAAAACCCTAGACTTTCAGTTGTTGAGAGCTTGTTGTGTTAAGTACTTTCCCATAAAATAAATAAAGCTCATTTTTTAAAATTGTAAGAACAAGAAAAAATAAGAACATTTTTCTAATGAAAAAAAGTCTATTTCTGTCATCATGAATAAAACATGAATTCTAAACAAATCCTGACTTCACCTGCTTTGAACTTTGGATAGTTTTGAGAAATAACCTGCATTGAATATGAAATTACAACTAGACACATGAATAATTTAAGAGGGATGCTAGGATTTTTCCTGAGGTGATTCACTAGATATCATTGGGAAAAAATGAGAATGGGGATCGGGGGGAGCAAGCCCAGCTACCCTCCACGATTTTCTGGGATTTCTTTGAGGAGAGTGTATAAGTAAAGAGATGTGCATTTCAAAGCAGTGTGGCCATGCTGTTTCCAAGTGGTCCTGGCTTCCCAGGAACTCTAATAGAATGAGACTGAAAAGGATGAAATGGCTCTAATTAGACACTAGGAGAGAAGCAGTCACAACCAACAAGACCAAAGGCTTTGCCCAAATGGAGAGGAGAATGTATCCAGAAATGGTGCAATCAAAAGATCAGTCCTATATGCCCTATGAATGAGGACACAAACTAGGGAGAGAGTCCTTTCTGGCTGCTGAGGATCTGGGAGAAGCCAGAGGAAGGCTGAGGGGGCATGGCTGGAAAACAAAGCACCTCTCAGGGAGAGGTGCCTGCATGTTTCCATCCCCTTCTTTCTCTTTCTTTGGCATTCAAAGTCCTTAACAACCTGGTCCCAACCTCCTTTCATGGTGTTACCAACCTAGAAATGGACAGGTCCTTGGAGGTCTGCAAGTTCAGCATTAAATGCCCTCATCACACTGATGAAGAAACTGAGACCAGAAAAGGGAAGGAATTTAGCAAAGGTTGCCCAGCTAGGACTGCAGGCAGAATGTGAACCCAAGCCTTCCCACTCCAAATTCCGCACTCTGTACCACCCCCACTTCCTCCCTAGTAACCGTAGCTTAATAAACATTTGTTGAGTTTCGGATTTGTTAAATTCATGCGGCCAAAGAAACCATATATTTTTATTTTGTTTTGGGAAGCAATTGGGCATAAGTGACTTGCCCAGGGTCACACAGCTAGTAATCGTTTGAGGTCACATTTGAACTCAGGTTCTCCTAACTCCAGGGCCAGTGCGCTATCCACTGCGCCACCTAGCTGCCCCCAATCTCTTTTTTTGTTTTTGTTTTTGCTTTTGCTCAGGAACTATATTAAAAAAAATAATTAAGTTGCACTGATCAATCATTTCTGGAAATGTCCTCACCCCTTCTTTCATTCCTGCCACTGAGCCCTGACCATCAGAGACTCAATGGCCTTACCTGAGCTTACTCTGTTCTGCTGTCACAGGTGAGTAAAGATACCTTGCAATAGATTCCTAAACCATAACCCCTGAAGAGAAGGCTGACCAGTAAGGCTAGCTAGCCAGTTACAGAGACTCAGCTCCAAGACAAAATGCTGTGGTCCTGCAATGTCTCCATATAGATGCCATCATTCTGTCACATTCTATGACATAACCAAATCACATTTAAGACAGCAAAATCTAAATATTGCATTAAAATTAAAAGAATAACTTACAGGCAATTTTTAAAAAATATATTACAACTAGTAGAAAAAGTCCAAGACCCTGGATGCCCTGGGTTATTTTCATATTTAGTGCAACAGCCTGAAGGTCTGAGGATGTTTTCCTGGCAATGTCACTTAAGTGAAAAGAATATATTCAATTTTAAGGATCAGCTTCCATCAAAATCTTGTTCAAAAATGGTCCAGTGAGATAAGAGGCTACTCCTACCCACTGATTTTCTAGCATAGGTGACTTGGGCAAATAAATGGTATATCTAAGGAAACAGGAGGGAGTAGGGTAGGTCAGGAGACATAGGAAACCCAAGGTGGCTTAAAGAGGGGTCACCCTCAGAGTACATGCCAATAAAAACTCAAGGGGATGGATCCCAGGCACTGATACAGTGATGCACATAACCTGGCACCAGGAGACAGGCAGGTCCCTTCACTTCCCTGCACACCATTTCCTCAACTATGAAATGATATGCTTGGACTAAGTGGTCTCTAGGGTCCCTTGAACTCTAGTCTCTGATCTTAGGATTTTGACCCAAGACAAGGCAAAAGCTCTGGGTTTGTGTCATATTTCAAATGTTGATGGCAAGACAACTCAGGCATCTGTCACACATGAAGCCATATTCAGAAACAGTAGGGGGATAACATGAGCCTTGACTCCAGCTGAGGAGTGTCAGTAGAAAGAAATCAACTTTGACACTTTCAGTTAGAATGGTCCATGGTCAAGGATGGTGAGGCTGCTGGGGTATTCTTCAAGGCTCGATTGAGTTTAAATGGCCCCAGGGGGCACACAGCCCCTTTAAGATGTTTACCTAAAGAGGGGAGAATCTGAGGGAAAAAAAAGATGTGCTTCCCGAGGAATGAGCCACTGAGACATTCTGAAGAGTGGAACAAGGTAAGTATTGATGGTTGTGAAAGAGTAGAAGAGAGACATTCTCCAAGAAAACAGGAGCTCACAAGTGGGATCCATGGTCATGCCATCTGGGGAAGCAACTGTGCTCATTCCCATCACTGTTAAAAAAAGTGTTCTTGGGTGGAGCCAAGATGGCAGCATAGGAGCAGCAAGGTTCAGCAGCTCCCACACAGCCACCAAAAAATACCCATAAAATATGACTCTAAACAAATTCTAGAGCTCTAAAACACACAAAAATATACTTCCTGCTGAAGACAGCTCGGCTAAGAGGGACCATCTCAGTGCTGGGAGCTGAAACCAGCCCAGCTTGAAACCACGGCTTGGCCCTGGGGGTGGCCAGACAAGCCGAGCCACAGCTGGAGCTTCAGGAGAGTAGATCTGTGGCAGCTGTGGGAGTTTCCAGAATTATCAAGCCATAAGAAAAAAAAATACTAAGTGAAAGGTCAGTGGAGCTCGGCTAAAATTGGGGGAGAAAAGCAGGTCCAGCCAAACTGCCTCCAGGACAAGGAAGTGGCAGAAGCACAGGCCCTGCAGCCACCTCCACGTTGCTGCTGCAGAGCTCCCAGCCTGCAGACCGCAGGGGGGCCAAGCAATTGTTCAGAGGCCAAGTGCTCTCGCATTGAGTGGCCTGGATCTGGATTGTGGTCTTGGGTGGTGCTCCTGGGGTGCGTTTTCAGTGAGCCAAAGCTGGTGGGGGCTGCAGCAGCCTCCCAAAAGCTCTGGCAGCTGGGAAAACCCCAGCAATTTGGGACAGAGCTTTCCCCTCTGGAAGCAGAGTTCCATAGAGCTAAAAAATCACTGACTGGCCAACCATGAGCAGACAAAGGAAGCAAAATAAGAACAGCAACCAAACTCTAGATTCCTTCTTTGGGGAAAAGAAGGATCAAAGCAGGGAATGGGAGGAAGACAACACAGTCAGAACTCCCGCACCAAAAGCTTCCAAGAAACATGAAGATTGCCTAA
>JAQQSU010019666.1:0-10209 GCA_028627135.1 Pseudochirops cupreus
CTATACAAGGCTTGCTTTCAATGATAGTAGAAGTCAAATACTTACATAGCTCTTCATCTTTCTCCTTTCCTCTTCAGTCCACACAATTCTTAAGACATCTATAGACATATTGATAATTAACGTCTTTGGAGAAAATGATTGCTCAAAAAAACAATTTGAGAGGGTGAAGCCAAGAAGGTGGAGTAAGGCAGATGCTCTCCCAAATTCTCTTCCTAACAACTTAAACTAAAGACTCAAAATGAATTCTGGAGCAGCAGAACTAACAAAAGTACAGGTGTGAAATATGAAGACAACATAGAAGATCAACAGGAAAGGTCTGTGACACTGAAGTGAGAGTGGAGTGGAATCCAGTACAGAAGGTCTCGGCAAGACAACAGCAAAGCCCTGTGCCCTGGTTGAAGCCAGCAGTGAGGCCCCATATTCCCACCAATGACAACAAGGATGCCCTGTGTCCAGGTTCCAGTTAGAAGTAGACTCTAGGAGCAGCAGGCCCTGTCTCAGCAAGGCAGTAAAGTTCTTGGAAGCAAGTGAATAAGCAACAGTGATTTCCAGAGCTTTCAGTCCACAGAGAGTCATAAGGCCAGACAAATGGTCACAAGGTGATTAATGAGGACATTTTGCTGGCACTTGGTGTAGGATTCCATTGCACTGCCCAAACAAGGACCTGGGCCAAAGAACCATGTCTCAGCCCCAGAGTGATGAGGAGCACTATAGCACTAGAGCCTAGGGTCATGGGGGAGCAGGGATCCTGGTCAAAAGTACAGGGTGGAAAAGAGCACTTGTGCTTGCTCACAGACCAGAGCATAGGCCAAGAGTATAGTGACTACGACACTCCTTAGATCATACCATCTTGGAAGGTATAAGATGTATTCAGGGCAAACTAGTACCTCTGGTGAGAGAGCTGCTGAGCACTTTTCAGAGCTGCTTTCCACAATTGGTGTCCATCTAATTCACCCAACTCTCACCTGTGGCTCCAAGAAGCTGTAGCATGCTTAACAGCCATATCATCATAAATCCTTTCAGCAGAAGGGTAAATCAGTTTTAGGGTAACTAAAGTGTCGCAAATCCTTTGGTGAGTTGGGGGGGAGGTGGTATTTATGGCAAACACGTGAAGACTTCTCCTAGTGGAATAGGAAGATAAGTAGGTGATAAGAATTTGTTCCAGTGCCCACAAAGGTCATCGAGGCTGTGGAAGGTGGTGAAGCACTGTGGAGAGCTTAGAGCTTGGTTAGATATCAAAGACACTAAGGTCATATATCGTACCTGGAGCCATCACCAGTCATCCTAGTTTTGTCTTGCAACTGGACTTTGAAGACTCCAGAAAAGAGAATGAGGCCAATGACATTATGTAACTCTACTTCACTTAAATTCAATTTGTGTATGAGTCAAAAGACTTCACCTATACTATTTTACCACTTTTATGTTTCTCAGAGTTGTGCAGTGATTGGCAAGTGATAAAGAAGCAGGCACAGATACACTGGGAGCTTTAGTCATAATGCTGCATGCAGGAAGCCCAGGGCATAGGGTCATGTTCTCATTGGATGCAGTAGTGGAATTTGGCAACTCCCTGGGTATCTGAGCGGCCTTTTCAAAGGATTGTACCGCTCACCTTCTGGTGGGAAGAAGGGACTATAAAAGTCGACCTATTGTTTCCTCTTCCTCATTGTTCATTCCATTGGTTATAATCCTTCTCTACAACCTGAATAATGTTTAATGTGAAAGTATCTTCAGATCCTATATTTGAATCCTTGCTGCCATGGCAGGGGGGAGAGGGAGGGAAAGAAAATTTGAAACTCAAGGGATTGTGGAACTGAATCTTGTAAACTAAAAGCAAACAAATAAATTAATTAAAAAAGGAAAAGTTGACCTAAAAGTTATTTGCTTCACCCACTCTTGGTCTCCTTACCACAACAGGCAGTGTTCCCACCCTGTAGCCAAAACACACACAAATACTCATATGTATACACACACACACACACACACACACACACACACAGAGGTACCAAAACATTTGCAAAGATGATTCTACTCACTATCTGTACATGGAATGTGCATACTCTTAGAATTACGTGAAATTCAGTAGACCTGAAAAATGAATAGCTCTCGTGAGAACTCAGCAGGTATCACTTCCAAATAGCAGCCCTGAGTGAAACAATGCTGGCAAAAGACCAGCATGCTGAAGTCAGTATGTATGTACATACTTATACACATACCTATCTACCTACATACATACATGCATACCTGCATGCATACATGCTTGCCTACATATGTATAAACATACATATATGTGTATAGCTGTTTGTGTGTGCGTGTGAGTGTGGGTGTATATTGAGCAACTGCAGTGAAGGGGTGTGCTGTGAAGCTGGTTTGGATTTTGAAAAAAAAAAACTAACCTAGTCAACATATCTACCTGCTGCCATCATGACAAACTCTGATGAAATCAAAGAAAAAAATTATGAAAAACTACAGACTCATGTCATCAATATGCCAAAAGAGGACACACATAATCTGGGTGACTTTAATGATAGTAAGCATAGGTTATCAGACACCACAGGGAGTCCTTGAGAAGAATGGAGTTGTAAATAGGAACAACAATGGTCACTTACTACTGAGAACTTCTGTATCTCATGGCCTTCTTTTCACCAACATTGGCTTCATTTACCTAAACACAATAAAATGTGCATGGATGTATTCTCACAGCAAATACTGACATTTGATAGGCCATATCATTGTAAGAGAAGAGACAGAAAGCCTTTCCGTACAAAGTATCACAAACACAACAGAGCAGACAAACAGTGCCTGGGCTCCACAGCTGTTCCCCTCCTCACTTCTGTTCTTTCCCAGCTTGGGCTTCTCCATATATATGATCTTTAAGAAAAAATAAAGGCATAGAAAGTATGTTTCACAACACACAAAATAGTCTGCATTTCTGTAATCCTATATTTCTAAGAAAAGACAAATATACATTTCTTCTTCTGACAAAGTCTTATTTTAATGGTACCTTTTCCACCTAGAAAAGTTTTACATAAAATAAATACTTACTATATGTTAGCTGAATATGATTTAATGAGTTGAATTTCCAAAGTACAACATAAATAGGACGTGATAATGCTAAATATATGACTATAGACCAGAGGTGTTAAGATGAGCCCCCAAGCTATAGTTCCCACCACTATTGAACTGGAAATATTTAACAAAAAAATGTAATAGAAGATAGATAATGTTTATATGTTGTTTCCTGAGTCAATAAATAGACGGCAAGGGATCATTATATATGGGTTAGTGGCCCGTTTCTCGTGTTGAACACTCCACTGTTTTGACAGAGCATTAGCCCTATAGGAAAGAGGAGATATAGGCATGTTTTTACTGCAATCATTCTTTTATGTGTGTCAAACATTCACTATCTTCATGGAAGGCAATAGGACTAAAAGTTCAAGGGGATTGTTGAGTTGAATCAATTTTTTTACAATGAGGAAAGTGACCGTAAAAGATATGACCAAAGTCACATAACTGTTACAAACTAAAGTTCTGATTTGAACCCTTGTGCTCCAAATCCAATGCCCTTTTTATTACACAATGGTCTGTGTCAATGATTTTCTGTCTTTATGATTCTGGATTTTATTCTCTAGGTCCTCCTGGATGCTCTGTGAATCTTGGCCTTTTCAACATACCACACCATGTTCATTTCAGGGGCTCCTTTATATAACTCAGATAAGGTAAGAAAGATTCTTTGTCGTTTCCCAAAGAAAGTCAGCTTTCCTCTCTCAAATGTAATGCCTGAAGGACAACTTCTCTATACCTTAGTTGCTCTAACAAAACTAATTCTTTATAGGACCCTCCTTAAATAATTGGTATGTCAATAGGTGTCATTCCCTGCATGAGTGAAAAAGCACCTCTTGTACTTCCATGGTTGTCAGAGTCCAAATATAGAAAATCATCGCACAAAACTTTAAGTATAATAGTGTTATCTATTGTTATTAATTATCTCTTATTTTTGATGAGAATATTTTCATATATAAATTGAGCACATGTTGCTCTCCTGGTATTAATGCTTGTTTAATATTTTGCTTAATATTTTTTCAGATTTCTATACAGGGAATAAAATAATGATTTTTCACAATTAGAAAATAATTTTTTGGATATAAGCTTCTTTCCTGAAGACATAATAAAATCATTATAACTCATACCAAATAAAATAGCAGAATCACTATGTATCTCATCCTACTAGTACATGACTTACTTATGTTGTGTCACTAAATTTTGAAAATCTTTCATTCCATGTAATTTAGACACTGTGAATATGCTATATACATATATATGTATATATTTATACATATCTATTAAAATATTCTTAATTTTTAAAATCAGTCAATCATGTCTGGGTTAATGTAGGCAGCAGTTCTGTCTTAAATGATGTTCTGTTTCTACAGGAGTTTATTTGTTTAATTCTTCATGATTTTCTGAAGTTTTTATTTCTACATTTGACATCTTTTAGTTTATAAAGGATAGTACATCTTTGCTGTATAAATCCAATCACCAGAATGTATTTTCCTAGGCATGTGGTTATGCTCAATTTTTGCCATTTCTACCACTATGTGGTATAAGTATAATTTATAATAAGCATAGTTTTCTACAATATTTAGTGGCAAAGATCTATTTTAAATTATTATAATAAACCTCAGTGTTTCTATGAACACTTCTGCATGATTCAGTCAGTTTTTGGAATTTTGTTTTCTTTTGCAAGACAGATTATAAATTGATTTCATATGAATGTTATCCATCAAGTGCCTTTTGATTCTGCTCTTAGATGTTACCTGCTTCAAAAATTCCATTTGCAATGGAATATAAAAGGGAATAAATAAAAAAAGAAAAAAATGCAAAATCGTTCATTACAAGGAAGTTAGACAGAAAGGGAAGTGGGAGATGCGGGGATTGGGAAAGGCTTCATATGGATGGCAGTGCATTTATGGTACACATTAAAATTTTTACATTTATACCTCTTACAGGATAAACAAAATACTACACCCCTTCAGTTATCATAGCTATTTTTTTTTGAGGTGGTCCTATTCCCACTAGCTCTCCTATACTATTTTTTGCCCCATTCCCTTTGTAGTTTTGCTTATTAGTTCGTTTTTATTTACTGCTTTTATCTAGTTTGTAATTCTCTTTTCTATTAGTCAAGCAGGATTCCCCTTTCCTCCCTTTCAGCTAATGCTGTCCATTATTTTTGTTTATTTTCTGTCCAACTTTTCAGAGTTTATTTCTATTCCTCATTCTCTTCACTATTCATTCTCATTCTCTTCTTCAGGGTCACTATGCCTATTAGTCCCTTTCTATTCTGTGGATCCCTCACAGAATCAAAACTTCCAAGGTTCACATTCTTGGCTCTCTCTTCTAAGTATGTTATGCCACTACTTTATAGAACTTGCCTTTTCTGTTATGCCTCATTCCTAGAAAAATGCCAATTCTTATAGGTAGTAGAAAGGAAACTACTCTATGGCATTAACTTCCTCCTCACAAAACAATGAATCCCTGATTATGCAGCCCTCTACTAACACATGACCTCCTCTGGTCATCTTTCTTTGTCATTTTCTTCAGTCTTTTTTCTGTAGAGTCTTTTTCTCTAAACCCATGATGTCCTACTCTCCTAGGTGACACTTGACCCCAAGTGCATTATCGCCCTTCACAAAACTTATTTACTTACTTGTAGACGCATTTGTCAGTGTCATCTCCTCCCACCAATAAAACAAGGTTTCTTCCTTTTCTTTCCCCTCTCCACTCACACTACCCCACTCACTTATACTGCACACTCAAAAGAATTGCTTTCCCTTCATCTCTCGCACTTGATTTGAGTAAGACACGTCACACACTACCCTTCATCCTCTTCCTACTCTATCTCCTTTCATTCACTCTTCCATTTTGTGATTTAGTCTAACACTCCCCCAAAATCATCTGTGCACGATTCCCTAAAATTGAAATCATAATGCTTCATTTTACCATTATCTATATTTGACTTCTGTTTTCCTCTCCATTTCCTCATGAACATTCAGAAAGAAGTCCCCTAATAGTCTCTCTGCTGTAACTCTGTTGGTGCCACGGTCCTTGACTATTGCATTTATTCACTCCTTCTGCATTTCTATTTTTGATTCTTTGAGAAGTAAATAATCCATTCATATCTGGTTTTCTTTATAAGAATGTTTTGAATGCCTTATTAGTACTGAACATTTATCTTTTATTCATTTATGACTAAGCTCAGATTTATGGGGTAGATCACCTTGAGTAGCATCTTGAGTGCCATTGATCTTTGGAACACATTATTCTCTTCCCTCTTGCATTATTTTCTGGTGGTTGTAGATTATTCTTTTAATATTTAAAGTTCCTTTCCATTTTATTTGAAGGGCTTGCTCCTGGTCCCTTGCAGACTTTTTTCTCACTGGAATTATTAAATTTGAACACTGTGTGTCATGGATTTTGCAGCCTTGGTATTTTGTGTTGTTCTGTTTTGCTTTTTTAAATTTTTTTTGAGATGATCTTTGAGTTTTTTCATTGATGCTTTATTTTCTGTGTTCAGAAAAATGGACAGTCTTCTTGCAGTATGTTGTTTGGTATTTTTTGGCTTGTCATGTTTTTCTGGGACATCTATAATCCTTAAATTGTCTCTATGTGTCTTATCTTCAAGATCAAAATGTTAGGTTGCAGAGAGAGCATCTTTTCTTTTTTTATTTACTATTAGTTTACAACACTCAGTTCCACAAGTTTTTCATTTGCCAATTTTCTTTCCTCCCTTACTCCCTCCCCCCATAGGATGCAATCAGAACATTGTTTCTTTTAATGTTATTGCTTTTTGTTTCTCTTCCAGATTTCCCTCCAGTTCTGTGTATTTGTATCCCAATCAATTATCTTCTCTTTTATTTCTTTGGTGAAAGCAGTCATCATGGATTCAAGTTTTTTTTTTTCCTAATTTACCAACTATTTCTATTATGCAAATCATGAATTCTACTCTCACAATTAAAATTTCTCATTTGAACAACTCAGGAACAATATGTTGTACTGCCATGATTTCCTCAAAATCGATAAGGTTTTCTGTTAATCAGAGGACTTTGTTTTTAGCAATTTTCCATTTTTAAAATGTATTTATTTATACATGTCTGAACTTGTAGACTAGATGTGGAGCTCATATTTCTTTCTACTGTTAATATTTTCCCTGTCTGTTTATCTTCTTGTGTTCAAGGTCTTTCACTTTTCCTATTTCTGAAATCTTTGGCAATTTTAGTCTTTATAATCTTTTTTCCCCTCCTATTTTTCATTTTTTTTTTTACTCCCTCCCCTCCAATAACAGTTTCTATGGGTGCTAGATCTCATGTCAGCTTGCACTCATAATGTGTAATTCATCATTCACCCATCTACATCTCTGGGTGATTTGGGGAGAGATAGAACTTACCCACTGGTATGTTAGGCTCTTTCACTCAGGCTTAGCAGGGTTGCTACACAGTCCTTTCATATATATATGGTGTCCTGGCCTTTTCCCTGTGTTCCTCAGTTCTCTCTGGCCTAGTCATACAGAGTGATGGCATGCTATTACTGTCATTGGTTGGGCAAATTTCTGCAGTTTGGAGCTTCTTGGATCTCCACAGCACCAGGAAGATATTGCAATCAAGACTGAGATCCATTATAAGCCCAGACATGTGTTCTCCACAGTTCCCTTTCTTCTTCTATCCCGCAGATGTCTATTATAGCACAAAACATTGCTGTAATCCTGGCTATCACAGTGTGGGACTCTTTTGTTTTGCCTTATTTTGTTTTTTGCACTTTGGTTTTGGATCTTCAAATCACTTGAGAAGGAAAGAAGAGCCAGGATATGGAGTTAGGGTTTTTTAAAAGCCAGTGGGTCAGGTCTCATCTTCAACCATGCTACGTGAATTACTATAGGAAGTGCTGAGTGTTCTAAAGTTAGATGTTGTGGCATGGAGTTTTTACCTTTGCCTTCTTGGTATCCTAGCTCAGGAGCTAATTAAAATTGCTTTATCTGCAGGATAATTTCTATTTTGGAAATGTTTGTTGGGATATGATGATCAGAGAAAATGTCTAGTACTCTATCTTGTTGGTCACATAAAATTTTATGTTTATTAAATCTAAATTATATCCTCTATCATTGTATATATCTCTTCCCAAAGAAGTGATTTAACAATGATGATAATGAAGATAATAATTTATTATGTTGTCAGTAATAATCACAACTATTTTTGATGACTAATTCTCTGAAAAGCAGTAAATTAAAAAAATATGGATACAACAAAGGGAGGGCACAACTCCTGCCATATAGGTTTTCGCATTTTAGGAAAGGAGTAGAATATAGGAAATAAATATTTATAGTGCAATGCACGGAAAGACCAAATAAATGTGTAATAGCAACCATGAATCTCTCTTGGGGTTTCTCTGTACAGAAGAAAAATTTAGCAAATAAATATTACAATAAAGCACAGAATCCAAAGAAGTAGTGGTTATATTTCTTTGAGGAGAAAGCACTGAACTTTGAGTAATGTATATCTGAGTTCAAATCCTGCCTCTGATTCTTATCGGCTTTGTGACCTTGAGCAAGTCACTTAAGTTCATTGACCTCAACTTCCTCACACATAAAATGGGTATGATAGCACCTACCCCAGAAGTTTGTGGTATGGAACAAATATGAAAGCTTATGTAAGGCATTTTGGAAATCTTAAAGTAATATATAAATACCAGTCTACTATGACTCTTTTTACCTCTCTGCATTTAATCATTCATTGTGAAAAGCTTCATGGAAGCCCAGAGCCAAAATAGGTCAGAATATGCTCAAAGGCATTGGAGTAGACCATGTACTTCCATTCCAAGACAGGCCTTTCCAGTCCTGGACTAAGCCGCATTGAGGAAGAACATATTTTTCCTTCCTCAGGATAAAATGCAAGCTGGTTTTCACTATTTAGGAATAAATACTATATATGCTATATAGCAGAGATTTTTTTTCTTTCTTTTTTTTTTAAATTTTTTTTATTTACTTATTTACTTTTAATTTACAAGATTCAGTTTCACAATCACTTGAGTTTCAGATTTTCGCCTCCTTCCCCCCCGATTTTTTTTTCTCAGAAAGTTTGAAAGAATCTTTCAGTGAATTCATCAGGGACATTTTCTGAGGAGGAAGGAGTTCTTTGATAACTTTTCTTATTTCTTCTCTGAGTATAGTCTATTTAAATTATTAATATCCTATTCAGTCAGTGTGGGCAATTTATATTTTTATGGATCATTCATTTACTCAAAATTTTCTAATGTGTTAGAACTTAACTATGTATACTATTCATTAATAATATCCTTGATTCCTTTGTACGGTTATTGTTATCTTTCCAATCTGTAATTTAAATCATTTACATTTTTTTTTCTCTTGATTAAGGTTACTGATGTTTCCTTAGTCTTGTTGGTCTTTTAAAAAAAATTCAAGGTGTTATTTATAAATCAAATTGTTCTTTCATTTTCTATTCTAATTATTTCTTCTCTAAGTTTGTAATATATTTCATTTATGTATTCATTTATTTATTCTAGTTCTCTTTTAGATAACTGCTGTATTTATTTTCTGGGGACTCCAGGTACAAATTTAATTCATTGTTTACCCTTTCTGTTTAATATAGGAACTTAGCAATAAAAATAGAACTTAATAACAGCTTGTTATTGTCTCTTAGATTTTTCCTATATTTTCTACTGTTCTTATCACTCCCTCTACCACTGCAGTATTATTTTTTTGCAACTAATAGCTTTAGAGAGCTGAAGAGTTATTTGCACAGTTGTATAGCTTACACATAGTCAGAGGTAGGCCTTGAATTCAAGCCTCTCTATTCAACTGAGGCCAGCTCTCTATAACGTCATTCAACTTCTCACATTATCATTATCTTTAATATGTGCCATTTTCTTTTCTAATGACAGAAAACATCCTTTTATTAGAAAAAAATTTACATTTCACTTAGGTGTCCAAATTCAGGCCTCAGGAAGCACACACTTTGACAAATATAGGAAAATAGGAAATTATTATGTATAAAAGACAAACACATCCTTTATGTAGACTGGCTTTCCAATATGCCTGTGCATTCAGTATTTGGCTCAATTCTCTTACCACCACGATAGAAATTTTGAATAAATAGCCTGACCAGCATAAGACGCATAAACCATCTGGCTGTATCCTATAAG
>JAQQSU010019667.1:0-10209 GCA_028627135.1 Pseudochirops cupreus
TTTTGGGGATCTTTTTCAAGAGGTGATCAGTGAGTTCTTTCAAGTTCTATTTTGCCCTCTGGTTCTAAAATCTCAGGGCAATTTTCCTTGAGAATTTCTTGAAGGATACTTTCTAAGTTCTTTTTTTGATCATGGCTTTCAGATAGTCAAATAATTTTTAAGTTGTCTCTCCTGGATCTATTTTCTAGGTCAGTGGTTTTTTCAAGGAGATATTTCATATTGTCTTCTATTTTTTCACTTGTTTGGATCTGTTTAAGAGTATCTTGATTTCTTATAAAGTCATTTGCTTCCATTTTCTCCACTCTAATTCTGAAGGAATTATTCTCTTCAGAAAGCTTTTGAGATTATTTTTCCATCTGGCAAATTTGACTTTTTAAGGCATTCTTCTCCTCATTGGCTTTTTGGGCCTCTTTTGCCAATTGAGTTAATCTATTTTTTAAGCTGTTATTTCTTCAGTCAGGTTGTTGACTCTCTTTTTGTGATTTTCTTGCATCATTCTCATTTCTCTTCCCAATTTTTCCTCCTCTTCTCTTATTTGGTTTTCAAAATCCTTCTTCAGCTAATCTACGGCTTTTAGGCAGTCTTCATGTTTTTTAGAAGCTTTTGGTGTGGGAGTTCTGACTGTGTTGTCTTCCTCCCATTCCATGCTTTGATCCTTTTTGTCCCCCAAGAAGGAATCTAGAGTCTGATTGCTGTTCTTACTTTGCTTCCTTTGCCTGCTCATGTTAGCTAGTCAATGATTTTTTTGGCTCTGTGGAACTTTCCCCTTCCAGAGGGGAAAGCTCTGTCCCAAATTGCTGGGATTTTCGCAGCTGCTGGAGCTATTAGGAGGCCACCGTCTCTGCAGCCCCCACCAGCTTTGGCTCACTGAAAATGCAACTGAGGATTACCACCCAAGGCCACAATCCAGATCCAGGCTGCTCAACACAAGAGCACCTAGCTTCTGAACAATCACTCTGCCCCTCTGCAGTCTGCAGGCAGGGAGCTTCTGAAGCAGTCATGGCTGCAGGGCCGCAGCTTCTGCTGCTTCCTTGCCCTAGAGGCATTTTGGTCAGATTGTTTTTCTCCCTCAAATTTAGCTGAGTTCCACTGACCTTTCACTTTGTCCTTGTTTCTTATGGGTTGATAGTTCTGGAAACTGCCACAGCTGCTGCTGATCCACTCTCCTGAAGGCTCCAGCTGTGGCTTGTCCTGGCCGCCCTGGGGCCAAGCCATGGTTTCAGGCTGGGCTAATTTCGGCTCCCAGTATGCTGCTATGAGACCTTCCTTCCAAGCCGCCTTCAGTGGGAGATGTGTTTTCTGTATTTTTGTGAGTTCTGGAGCTCTAAAATTTGTTTAGAGTCATATTTTATGGGTGTTTGAGGTGGCTATGTAGGAGCTGTGGTGTTTTCCTGCTTCTGTGCTGCCATCTTGGCTCCACCCCATCTCTTGTAATAAATATTAATTAGGATAAAATTAGCCTTGGCTTAAAGTGTATGACTAAATGAAAAGAGATGATAGAGAAAAGGAAAGAGTATCCAACTGCTAATTTGCTTCATTTTTCCCTGCCAAATATGATCTTTAAACAGGAAAGAATAAAACAAAAAAATGGCTAGCAGGAATTAAAACCAATAATGAAAATATAGTGAGTTTAGGAATCCCTTTGCTTGGATGAACTACAATCAGGACACTGAGAGTGCTTTTTGATAAACTTGCTGATGTGATTGCTGGACTGCTCTCAAGGATGTTTGAGGAACTCTGATGAGAAAGAATGGTACCTTGGGCCTAGACACAGACAAATACCAACCCAATTTTCAAATGGGAAAGAACTGGCTTCTTCAAACAATAGTCCACTGTGCTTGACACTGATTCACAGTAAAATTGTGAACATTGTTATTGAATGGTAAGCAACAAGAATCTAAGTGCTTGCTATAGACCAGACACTGTGCTGAGCACAAGAGATAAAAACACAAACCAAAAGAAATATTACCCTTACACCCAAGTATCTTATATTCCAATGGGGAAAGATAACATACAAAAGGACAGTGGTTAAGCACTTTGAAAGGAAAGAAGTAATTGTGAAAAGCCCACAGGCATTCACTAAGTCATGTCAAACTCACTTTTCTTTCTTTCTTTCTTTCTTTCTTTCTTTTTGAAAGAGGATAGGACTACTAGTATAGATCAGAGGAATATGGTGGTATATATTTAAATCTATTTAAGATTGACAGATATGGGCAAGATGATAATATAGTTAAGTGTCTTCTGAATTTATTGACCAAATCCAAAGAACATCTAATTTTATCATAAAGTCTTAGTAAAGTGCCTGGAACATTGTAAGTCATTAATAAATGTTGACTAAATGATTGGTTTCTGTAGCAGAGGTTCTTAGCCTTGAGTCCATGAGCTTATTTTTAAAATATTTTGATAACTGTATCTCAATATAATTGGCTTACCTTGTAACGCCATTTTAAAAAATTGTGTTTTTAAAAACATTTTGGAAAGGTGCCCAAGCTGGCATAGAGGGTCAAGAACATAAAAAAAGGTTAAGAAACCCTGCTTTAATGGAAACTTCCCCCAAATAACTCTTTCATTGCCCTCTGCTAGTCAATATTTTTACCAATGATTTAAACAGAAACAGAGATGGCATACTTATTAAATTTATAATTATTCAAAGCTATGATGGATGTCTAATACTATAAATGATAGAACTGGTGTAAAAAATTATCTGAACAGGTTGAAATGGTGAGCTGATAAAAAGAAATGAATTTGAACAATGATAAATATGAAGTCTTACACATGAGCTAAAAATATCAACTTCATAATGACAAGATAAAGATGTGTCTGGAAAGCAATAGATTTTTTTTCTTAATGGAGAAGAGTTAGAATGGAGTCAGCAGCATGTTGTGGCAAACAAAAGTGCTAATGTAACTTTTCACTACAGTGCTAACAGCATAGTGTTGCAAGGGAGTCGCTGAGAGCTCCAGGTTAGTCTCTCCTATTCAGCATCTTGATCATTACATTCAGTTCTGTGTACCACATTTTATAGACGACACTGAAAAGCTAGAATACATTCACAAGAGTGTGACTAAGTTGATAAGAAGAAGGCAACTATGCCACATTAAGGTTGGTTGAGCAATGTTGAAAATGAAACAGCAACCTTAAGGGGATAAAGGATTACCCTAAAATGGGTGCTCGTAAGTCAAGACATAATTATTGATATTGTCCTGTGAAGTTTGCTGTTATTTCATGTACATTAGTCTTCTCCACTAGATTATAAATTACTTGAGGAGAAAGAATATGCATCTCCCATAGAACCTAGAACAGTATAGAAATACAATAAATACTGATTGGTTGATTCAGAACCCTCTCTAGAGATAAGAAAGGTTCTATTCACACAGCAGGTACTGTTAAATATTTTGTAACAGAAATGTGAAGAAATATAAAACACTAGGGCTTTTAACTTATTTTTTCCTTGGGATTTTAACCTCAAAATCAACCACGTTATGTGAATGAACTATGAAAATCCATGAGTCTTCTGAAAGTATTATTTTAAAGTCCAAACTAATGGTACCTAGACATAAAATCCTGTTCTTTTTAACTCCAGTGACAGATAGATTCACCAAAAGCTTTGCTTATATAACCCGACTTCTCAAAGTTATTTCTGGGAGCTGATTCTAATTTCATGATTATTATCTATGACCATCTACTCCCTCCACCCAACCTCCACTCTCAGGCTGCTGGGCACTCTTAGAAAAAATGATAAAGCTTCATTGACTAGTTCCACTAGAAATGGTTACCATTTAGCCACACTTGGGCATGTTGGTGTTACATACTTCACTACTTAGTGAGTCCCTGACACAGAGCCCACAGTTTTGAACATTTGTGATCCTTCTCAACTCCTCTATTATCAGTCTCTTCCCACTCACGCTGATGGTTTTGTCTCTTAATGGAGTGTTTTAAGGAAACAAGGCCACCGTTCATCCTTTCTACAAATGTACTTGGTGCTTCTACTATGGAAAACATTATTACACATTTCAACATATGATGCATTTTAAGATTTAGAGGGATGGTGGGAGATGTGCTGAATATGTCTGTGTATATTTTTACACGTGATTTATTTTTTGCTGTAATATTTCTAAATTTACAGTTGGTAACAAGCTTTTTAGCATCATCTTCACTGATTTCTGGAATAAGAATTTCTGGAATAAGAAAAAAGCAAAGCATAAAGTTAGCAAGAAGATGATATTTCACCAAGAGGCTAAAGTTTATTTAAAGAAACAGAGCCACAACTAAGGTGGGGGTAGATAGGGTTTTCCCTTTGGCACTGACTTCTAGTGGGAGGGTATACTTTCTCCCCGCAGGGGACTAGAGACCAGGGTCCCCAGTCTTGCAAGTCTCTGCTGGCCTTCCCTTTTTAGGAAGTTAGGGGAAAATATGGGTCAGGACATGATAAGACCACACCAAAACTGAGGAAAGCAGTAAGTATAGACTGTTCTGTCTCTCAGCATGTTTGTTCTCACGGTCAGACTTTCCTGGACTCTCCACTCTACCCAACTGCTTCCTTCAACCCTTTGCTCAACTGGATTTCTCCCAGATGCCAGAATTCCTAGTTATGGCTCTGATGAGGATTTTAACATGTTTTTGGAGCTCAGATACATGCAGACATCATTCAGTTGAGTGTGTTAGCTGGGGTCTCTGACTTTTATTTGATCTAATAACAATATTTTATCTTGCTATATAATAATGAATAAATAAAATATTAGCTGATTAGTCATTCTCCTATGCTAGCAACAAAACAGGACAGGATATAAAAATTAAACTAATCAGTTTTGCTACATATGAGTTGATTTGGTGAAATGCTTAAAGTCAAAGGAGCCTATAATTACCATAAAAAGTCCTCTGAGATCTCTGCCAGCTCTATAGTTACAGTCTTATGAGTATGACTGAAATGTGGGATGTGGATTACCTATATATTGTGTTTCTTTCCTAATCTCTATTATTCTTGATAATTAAGAACTGACTAAATATTAGGAAAAAATTTCACTTATTACAAAGATTTTATTTTTTTTCAATAAAGGGAAGGTGAGGGTGTGCTAAGATGAATGTTAATTGAAAATATTAAAAAGTATATATTAAATAAAGCCACAATTTAATCCACAGAACTAGATGACTATATTTTTGTATAAGAAGAATGATTTGCTTTGATCTCCTTGCTAAGAATATGTCACTCTCCTTTTATGGAATTAACAAGTTTAGTTCTTTCTTCCTACGGGAGAGGAAGAATGGAATAGGAAGGAATACTACCATATTCAACCTGGTTGACCACTGAGGGAAGAAAAGCTGTGTACTCCCCCTCTTCTAGCTGTTATCCCCAGAGGACTATTACTGCTCTCTTCAGATGTAGTTTTATAATGTAAGTAAAGTAAGGCATGTTATATTATGTTACGTTGCATTATATTTGTTATATTTATTATATTATACTATGTAATATTATATTATATCATATATCATATTTTATATATTATTATGTAGTATGATAAAGTCTTTTTTGGAGAGCCAGCTGTTGCCTGCAATTTCAATGTCAGAGTAGGTTATAGGTCTGTTATTCTACTTTCAGTTTTGCCAGGTAGCCAAGAAATCCAAGTTGACATTCAGTGATATGAACAAATAGTATTTAATCACAATATGCTAGCCTCCTACAACTTGTTATCCAATAAGAATTCATAATAATCCTTTGATTTGGTAAATGTTTTACAATGTGTAAATGTTTACAATATGTAAAATAATCTAATTTACTCTTTAGGGACGTCTTCCAGTCCTTTTATTCATAAGAAATGACAATGCTCTCTACCATTAAAATACGAGTATTCCTTTTTTCCCCCTCTAACCTCCAAACCTCCCCCCCTCCTCTGCCAACCCAGAATCTGCTTTCTATCTGCAGAACTTCAGGGGAAGTGAAGATGCTACAACTGGAATGTTAAAAGGCTAAACTGTCCACTTTGAAGAAATAGCCTTCACCTACTTTCACATTTACACACCCTTTCTTTCCACATTCACAAAGTGTACACATCTTTCTGTATTGTTGATTGCTTCAGGCCCCCAAACCCATTATCCTTCTACTTCCTTCTGACAAAGTAGCATAAGATTTCAGGAAAGACATTCACTGAAGTGCATTTTTCTAAATAAACTTCTTAATTTATCATTGCTTCCAATGACCCAGAAAATTAAACATTTGGAAATGATGGTAAGTGAAATATCACACAAAGTGTTTCACAATTCCAAATGTACTACATAAACACTAGTTAGTATTACTATGATTATCATTGTTGTTATTATTATTATTACTATTAAATAAATGAAAATATCCATAATCTTAAGAGAAGAGGGATCTGTGGTCAAGGATGTTTTGTTGTCCTCTAGCACCTAATGTAAGATACTTTCAATTTTTCTTCTCATGTCATCCCTTTGCACAAGAACAAACTTAAATGCCAGCCAAATTTTAGCCATCACACCATTGGTTTCAGCACTAGAAACAATAGGAATAGTTGAATATATTGGTAATAGTACCTTTTTCTTTGCTCTGATCCCTCACGACTCTTAGCTCTTCTATGGATTTATACAATCTTCCTTATTTTAATCATGAAATCCTTTACCAACTCTAGATTTATAGCAAAAAAAAAAAAGTTTAATCTGTCCATACCCAATGTTTAGTTGGCTTTGTCAAGTTTCTAAGACCTGAGAAATGTGGTATATGAAAGGAAATGTGATCCAGAACTAGAGTCAAATGGGAATTTTACAAATAAATGAACGAATATAAGTGGGTCAGGTGAAGGGCTGCAAAAATTAATGAGCAGTGATGCTGGGATTAAGATTAAAACCCCAAATACACAGAATCTATTTAACTAGTAGCCTCAACAATATTATTTCTCCTGACTTTTAGCATGTCACAGAAAGATTCAAATGGCTATTAATAAAAGCTGATTGTTGGGTTGTATTCAAAGTAACTACATCAAAGACAGGGGCAACTAGGTGGCACAGTGGACAGGGTGCTGGTGCTAGAGTCAGGAAGAATCATCTTTGAAGTTCAAATCTGGATTCAGACACGTACTAGCAGTATGTCCCTGGGCGAGTCACTTAACCCTGTTTACTTTGGCTTCCTCATCTGTAAAATGAGCTGGAGAAGGAAATGGCAAACCACTTCCAGTATCTTTACTAAGAAAATCCCAAATGGGGTCATGATGAGTTAGACACAACTGAAAAAATGACTGAATGGTAGTACTATCAAAGACATGCAAAAGGAGTCAGTAGCTATCCTGTCTAATCTACTCTTCCATTTATGGTACTGAATAAAATAATTTGTTAATAGTGATACTCTGAGTTATTGCAAAGAACCTTAATCATCAGAAAAAGAGTCATCTGTTCAATATGTTCTTTTTAAAACTTTCTATACAGACCTGTGATTTTATTAATATGGAGAACTCCTAGTGAGCAAACTTCATTTACCAGCCCAGAATGTCACCTGATCTACAGCTTGCACTGAGAGGTTAGATGACTTAGTCAGCGTTACATGGACAGTATGCTTCAGAGACAGTACATGAGCCAGTCTTTCCTGCCTCTGAGGCCAGGCCATACTGCCTCTGTATTGCCCTTACTAAGGAGCTAGTTACTAAGGCATGGAATTATTATTTTAGACATTTTCCACAAGAAGATTTGAGGGGAAGGGGAAGATTTAAACATTGTTAAGTATAATACACAGTTTCTCAATCATAGTAAATGAGGGCTTTGCTATTATTCAGTACATCCTCAGAAGTGGGAATCCTAGGCCAAAAGCACAGCCAACTGGCATATTTGGACTAGTTTAAACCTGAACAACCTATTCTGTCCCACAATTATTGAATTAGGTCAATTCTGTGTTTAAGGAAACAGAATCTTCTTCTGGGGAGTAAAAAGTGCCTAACCCTCATTTTTCCAGAGTTCTAGGAATCCCCTATTTAAAAATCCATTAAAGTTGGTAGTGGATCTCCAGCTATTCTCCCCACCAACACAGGAGATCAGTGGCCTGAAGACTATCCAAAACAATCAGAGTTGTCTAAAAAAAGAATGGATTGCCTTGGAAGGCAAACGGAGACTGGATAATAACTTTTCAGGCATGTTAGGTTGTGAATGTTTTTTGGATATATGTTGAACTAAAATGGTGGTTAAGATCCCATTTTACCCTAAAATGCTG
This sequence comes from Pseudochirops cupreus, assembly GCA_028627135.1. Taxonomy (NCBI): domain Eukaryota; kingdom Metazoa; phylum Chordata; class Mammalia; order Diprotodontia; family Pseudocheiridae; genus Pseudochirops; species Pseudochirops cupreus. The sequence goes on from JAQQSU010019667.1 coordinate 8,207, forward strand.
TGATTCTGTTATTCTGAGTCTAAAACAGTGGTTCTCAACCTTCCTAATGCTGTGACCCTTTAATACAGTTCCTCATGTTGTGGTGACCCCCAACCATAAAATTATTTTTGTTGCTACTTCATAACTGTAATTTTGCTACTGTTATGAATTGTAATGTAAATATCTGATATGCAGGATGTATTTAAATTGAACATAACCCACAGGCTGAGAACCTGTGACCAGCACAGTTGTATGGCCCAGCAACCAGCTGAATAAAAAAGAGATGGGGATGTATTCAATAGTCTGTTTATTACAGAACCATTTCATACAGAGCCAAGATACAAGAAAATCACAAGGCTTATATTCCCTATAGCAGAAATTCCTACGTGAAGGAATGCAGGAAGCTTCTTTGGAATCAACCACTCCTACCCCAGCCCAAGGCTAATTATTCAATGAGACTTCATCCTCAGGACCATTCCCAGAGAACAAACAAAGCAGGGAGTCATTTGCTAATTGACTACCCAAAACTACTTTAGTTATTCATAGAAACCAGAAAGCATCCATCCAACAAGAATATACTCTTCCTGCATATCTGCCTTATAGAAGAGGAGAGCATATCCTTAATAGGGTCAGAGGACCCCTGAAAGTCTGGTCTGCTACAAGAACCGCTGGATTCTAAAGGATCAAAGTATTAGTGTGACTTTGGGGACTGACCCAAGATAATTTTGAATGATCCTAATTTGGATAGGATGGAAACTATTCTAATTTATTATAGTGTTGCCTTGTTTATCCTTTGATAGGGCAAGTAATGTTAGCTATCTAGTCAACTGAGGTGCCACATATCTGGGCTTAAGGACTCATATTGGGTTAAGGACTATGAAACTTGAGTAGCCCTCAAGCTTTGTTTTGGGAAGTTTAGAGATGAAGGAAATATTAGTAAAGAATGAAAGAGGAGGGAGGTGGAGCCAAGATAGGGACATAGGAGCAGAAAGGTACTGCAGCTCCCACATAGCCACCTCAAATACCCATAAAATATGACTCTCAACAAACTTTAGGGCTCTAAAATTCACAAAAATACACTTTCCCCTGCAGGCAGCTCAGCAGGAAGGGGTCATCTCAGCCCTGGGAGCAGACTTGGCCCTGGGGGGGAGAGGAGCGGCCAGGATGAGCCACAGCTGGAGCTTCAGGAGAGTGGATCAGTGGCAGCTGTGTCAATTTCCAGAATTATCAAGCCATAAGAAAAAAGGACTAAGTGAAAGGTCAGTGGATCTCAGCCAAATTTGGAGGGGGGGAAGTGGGTCAGGCCAAACTGCCTCCAGGGCAAGGAAGTGGCAGAAGAGGTGGTCCTGCAGCTGCCTCCTCGTACCTGCTTCAGAGCTCCCGGCCTGCAGACTGCAGCAGGGCTAAGCGATCATTCAGAGGCCAAGTGCTCTTGTGTTGAGGGGCCTTGGATCCGCATCGTGGTCTTGGGTGGTGGTCTTGGGGTGCATTTTCAGTGAGTCAAAGGTAGTGGGCACTGCAGTAGCCTGCTAAAAGCTCCAGCAGCTGGGAAAACTCCTGCAATTTGGGACAGAGCTTTCCCCTCTGGAAGCAGAGTTCCACAGAGCTAAAAAATCACTGAATGGCTACCATGAACAGGCAAAAGAAACAAAGTAAGAATAGCAACCAAACTCTAGAATTCTTCTTTGGGAGCAAAAAGGATCAAAGCAGGGAACGGGAGGAAGACAACACAGTCAGAACTCCCACACCAAAAGCTTCCAAGAAACATGAAGACTGCCTAAAAGCCATAGATTAGCTGAAGAAAGACTTTGAAAACCAAATGAGAGAAGTGGGGGAAAAATTGGGAAGACAAATAAGAATGATGCAAGAAAATCATGAAAGGAGAGTCAACAAGCTGACTAAAGAAAATAACACTTTAAAAAATAGGTTAACTCAAATGGCAAAAGAGGCCCAAAAAGCCAATGAGGAGAAGAATGTCTTAAAAAGTCAACTTTGCCAGATGGAAAAAGAATTTCAAAAGCTTT